>QRFJ01003196.1:0-232632 GCA_006176705.1 Cocos nucifera | reverse complement strand
ATATATATATATATATATTATATATATATAATATAATATATATAATATCTATATATATATATATATATATCATAGATATATATATATATAAATATATAATTGTGTGTGTGTGTACATATATCTATATATAATATATGTAGATATATATGTATGTATGTATGTATATATATATATGTATATATATATATATATATGTATATGTATGTATGTATGTATGTATGTATATGTATATATATATATATATATATATATATATATATATATATATATATATATATATATATATATATATATATATATATATATATATATATGTAGACACACACACATACATACATATATATACATGCATATATACATATACACACACAGATATATGTATATGTGTGTGTGTATATATATATATATATTTTAGTTTGTTAAATCTTGGACTTAATTTGTTATTAATTTTTTTATGATGCATTGATATCGTGTTTGAAATATCTTGCATGTTCAGCATGAGTATGCCATGGTTTTAATGCCTCCTACACTCGCGATCTCAAATTAAGAGCGTGACATACGAGATGGACATGATTAACATGATGGGCTTGATAGTCATGCATCTCTAAGATTAGGAACATATTGCCGATCCAAATGTATACTATCATCTACAGCGCAAAGCATCCATCAAGAAGATCCAGACTCTGAACTTCCGAGACATTTTTGGTTCTTAATGTGAAAATACCACGTTTATAACCGTGTTGATTTTCTTTTATTTATTTATTTATTTGGGAATAGAGAGGGGAGTAGGATGGTTGAGGGGAGAAGGGTAGGTGCGGTTTGGATTACAAAGCGAGAGCTGCTCTCTCCGCTAAAACAGGATCGCGTCCAAAGTCTTTACTGCAGCCATGCCGAGAGAGACTAGCTGGCATCCAATTTAAATGAAAATGCGAAGCATAAGTTAGAAATATCTTTCAAAAATGTGGTGACAAGCAATTGACAGGCCACCAAAATATATCAATCAATTGTACGTAATTGTACAATGTGTTGCATAATGCACGTGACTCTCGGAGTACATAACCACTTGCCTTGTTAGATCAGCAAAATGAGCAGTTGCATGGAGGGCGGTGAATTATTGAACCGTTAAAACCTTTCCAACTCGTACAAACCGGAGAGGATTGGAGCTCCATTATTTTGCAACTTAAACTCCTAGAATGATCCATGCATCGTGGGATGTGACAAACGTGGTGCATTCGAGTGGAAGCAATCGCACCTATTGGCGTCACATGTGTCCTTCAATTAGCGCCAATCCGATCTGGACCAATCTAGCCACCCTTGTGGAGCCAAACCTTAACCTTTGAAGAATCCCCTCACCAAACTTTAGATCCATGTCCCCCTACAATTACAAGAGGACAAGAAGGCTATAAAGCAACTTTGGGATGAGGCGATAAGGTTCAAGTGGCAGTAGTGGTGTGAGTAGTAGTTGCATTAGTGGGGTTTTGGATCTTGGCAGCTGCCTTCATTCTCTTATCTTGACTCCCTTCCCACCTCACTCCTCACCTTTCCATTTCCCCTCCTCACAGTATTCCTCCAACTTTAGCGTAGTAGCCCCATGTATATATATAGATAACATCATCACATGGATCGTTATATCTGGAGTTAAATCCACCTAAAGAAATTTACGCGTACCTGGAGAGAAACAGAGCACCATTGAAGCAGAGAGAAAAAGATAGCAGCTTAGAGAAGAAAGAGGAGATGTCGGACTGGGGGCCAGTGTTCATATCGGTGGTGCTCTTCATTCTTCTGTCACCGGGCCTCCTCTTCCAGATCCCAGGGAAGAACAGAATAGTGGAGTTTGGCAACTTCCAGACCAGTGGACTCTCTATTCTAATCCATGGCATCATCTTCTTCGCTCTTATTGCCATCTTCCTCCTCGCCATCGGCATCCACATGTATCTAGGCTCCTAATTATCACTTCTCACTCAAAAAAATCCCATCTTGGAACTGGTTTCCAAATGGATGCTCTGGTTCAGTGTAATTTCTCCAAAGTCTCATTTTGGTGCTGATTCCCGTATGGTTTCTTTTAGTTCGGTATAATACTTTCTTTCCACCCAAAAAAGAGAAAAAACATCCCATGTGGATTTTTCTTAGTTCAATGTATTCCCCTTAAAAAGAACCCATCTTGGATTTGATTCCAAAATGGTTTGCTCTAGTTCAATGAATCTTTCTTCACTACCTACCAAAAAAAAAAAAGAAAATCCATCTTGGAATTGATCCCCACATGGGTTCTCTCTTTCCTCCCAAATTCCATTTCAGAGATGATCTTTTGATGGGATTATCAGCTTACGGTTCGGTCATATTGTTGCAAGCGTTCTAGGAGTTTGGTCTCTCTTTGTTTCCTAATGCTAGTGTTGTGTAACTGAATGGGGTCCCATTTGCCATGTCTGTAAATATATAACAATGAAACCATTGTCTGTGTAAAATTTGTTGCTGGTCTCATTATTTCAGAAAAATAATTTATGCTGCTCTCATGTCATGTTTAGATGAATTTGTTTGATGGCAACTGGCTTTTCTACACACTTGACATTGAATAGATTTTGAGTCCGGTACTCTTGAAACACCAAGCGAACATTGTGCTTGAATGGAAAGACTTCATCAAAATAATTTCAAATATTCTCATCTCTGATTTCTTCTTGCTTCATTTCATATCTTTCATTCAGTTGTAGCTTTAAATGACGGGGAAAGAGAGCTGAAATATCTACCTACTTGTATTTAATACGCTAAAATGAGTTACTCCACCGATCTTTTTGCGGTTGCTTGTTGGTTTTTTTCCAAATTTCTTACCAAGCAACGTCATGCTCTTGAGTATGGTAATGATCTGCTCAAAAATTTTATGTTATCATTGTATATTTGTTATGTTGCAAATGTCCAAATTTAACAATCAATGGAATGGGTTCTGCTGGTGAAAATCTGAAAGGAGCACAGATTTGCTGGGACTAGAATATGATGTTAAAACTTTTTTAACAAAAAAGAGGAAAATCCAGCCAAGTTTTAGTTATAAAGTTTTAAATATATAGAGATGCACTTTCCGAGACTCAAATGTAGAATCTGATTGATCAAATAGAGTGGTATGACCATTGAGATAAGTACCAATGTGGAATATGATATTAAGGTTTGAACACAATAAGACACTGAGTTGAATGTGAAATGACTTTAAGCATGCGTAAATCTCTTCAATACTACTAAAATACTTTGTTGCACTTAGTTTCCTCAATAAACCAATATAAAAAAGCTCTGTGATGATTCAGCCGTTTTACTTTGTGTGCAGAATTTAAGTATGAGCTTACGTGCTTGCAATTTATTATTCAATGAACTGTTTGCTCGGTTTTCTTTATTTAGAAAAAACATATAGCACCGGTGGATGTCTTCCTTTTTTTATTTTTTCTGGTAAGAGGATGTCTTATTGATGTTGCTCTTATCCTCATAGCATTCAGGCAGCTTGTGGGCAATCTTAGTAATTAAATTTACCCTTTCTGTTCCTTTATACTTTTTTTTTTTTTTTTTTTGAGCGTCAAGAATTTTTTTCCCCTTCTTATTTTCTTTTGCAAAAATGGTGGTAAATAAGAAAAGAGACGGTTTGATTCATGGTTGCTCTGTAGCTTGCATCCATTGTTCTTATCTATAATTCATATGATAATTATAGCCTTTTTAAATCCTTCCATTTGTGCTTGGTTCTGTGAACTCTCAGAATCGGAATGCATTGAAATAGGAACCAAGATAGCTATATCTATTTGGTTCGCGACAACAATCAGAAATAGAATCGGAATGAAATTTAAATTCTATAATAGAGTAAAGATTGGATTTGGAGGGATTAGGATATTCTAGTTTCCTTAATGAGAATATGATTCCTCCTAATCAAATGGATAGAATAGAAATTACTCATTTGTATTACCATTCCAAATCAACTCCCTCCAACCAGACATGCCTCGGTGCTTTTTAAACTAGTTTCCATGCATGAACTGGCCTTCTAGTTGAAAGAATTCACCAAAATATTTATACAAGTTTTCATGAAGAGAATCTTGAGCACCACCACAACCCAATAGTCATCAATAAAGGAAACATAATTATAAGACATCCAAGCATAGATTAGGCAAATCTGCCCTAGCAGGAGAAGATTAACAACAAGATCGTTTTATTCCCCTTTTTTTTTTTGGAAAATTAAAGAGGGAGCATAGCCAATTAAATTGCTTGATGCAAAACGTGGACCTAGAACCTCCAATTCCGTCAAATGGAACTACTTGGAAAAATTTGCTCTTGCCAGAAGTAACATGAAACATTAAAATATTGATATAACATGATGCCATATTAGTTATAAACATATACAAAATTTCGGAAAAAGACACTCAGTAATTAGGGAGGTAAAATATAATATGCCACCTGCACTACAGACTCATATGTAATCTAGCGTTAAATCAATATCTTTATTCATTGACAACATGTTTGAAGTCACCATAGAAACTGAAAAATATTTGCCAGTATATCCTATATGCATTGGCAAATTAGCCTCTTTAAATGGAGTTGCATAATTGGTATAAAGGTTGATTTAGGACCAATGGTTATGAATTATCTTCTACCATCATTAAAGAGCTTGATTACTTATAAAGAAATAGCTAAAGGTTCTCACACCTACAGAGAAAAGTAGCAATCAAAATCCAATTACAAATAACATAGGAAAGTCATCTGTTGTCCGAGAGGCAGCCCAACAACACCAAAGAACTAGAAGACTTGAACGACAAAACGAGTGTAGGATGATAGAAACTGATCTAAAGACAAATATTTGGAATTTATTCTTCGGAGTGCCGGCTATGGAACTGCTTCGCTGCTGCCTTGCGTCTGTCAGTTTAGAGAAGGGAGGAGATGGGAAATTTGCCATTGAATGAGGCTTCATTTGTGGTTGCCAAAGTGTTTATTTTACCTTTTCCGATGTCTATTCTTCCTACTGGTTTGATGAGAGCTTCAAATGAGGCATATTCTTATGAAATGAGATGACCTATAGTCCGACTTTTGTAGTACAAAGTATAGTTCTATCATCACTCATCTCAGAGCTAGACATAGCTCTTCTTTATCACCGTAATGCGCGATGTATCACACTAATGATATCTTAATATATCCTAGAAACGAATGAGAGGCTATCTACGACAGTACCATCCTCTAAGATGCAATGGTTGCACTACAAAAGATTCGAACTCGCTTCTTATGCGGTGCTCTCAGGTACTCCACATCCACCTGTATGCATCCTTAAGGGGGGCATACCATGTGATGCCTGAAATCTGGATCTATTGGATTCCTATAGCTAAAACCAAAACCATCACTAAAGTATGCATTTCTTACCCAAGGTTTCTGCTGTCAAATCAATCTTTCTATCATGATCCTAAAATTTTAATTTTTGAACTGCGATAAGATGACCGTATCCACCCTTGGGAGCCTCACCCTTCACCTCCAGGTGCGTAACTGCGATAGTTTGTTTCAAGTTTTAAAATTGGTTCCTGTTATCCATGTGAGGCTTTTCTTTCCACCTGATGACTACATATGCTTAAATCATCTTCTTAAAAAATGCTAAGCATGTTAGAAATAAATCACTCATTTCATATATATATATATATATATATATACATATATATATACATATATATATATACATACATATATATATATACATATATATATATATATACATAATTAAATTAAAATACATTCGATCGGATTTGAATCCAGATTTGATCCGATCAAAACTCTATAATGAAAGTTCTACATCAATGATCCAAGCCATTGAATGCGATCTACTATCTCAAAACTGTTTGTATACCAAAAATCATATGATTTAAAGATTCTTAGCCTATGCATCAAGTAGTCAAAAATTGGACAGTTTAAATAAAATTAAATTAGATGTATTTTTGGATCACTTGATGCATAGACTAGGGATCTTCAAATCATATGATGTTTGGTATGCATGCAGTTTTGAGGTAGTAGATCACATTCAATGGCTTGGATCATTGATATAGAACCTCCATTATAGAATTTTGATCTAACCGGATCTATGTCTAAATTCGATCGAATGTATTCTAGTATGTCTCTCTCTCTATATATATATGTGTGTGTATGTATGTATTAAATTTTTAGATTTAATTATTTGAACTAATTTATCATTTTGGATGACGTTGAGATCTTGTTATTATAAACAACACAAGAGAAGATGTCATAACATGAAACTATTTCTTTTTGATGTCTAACCTTAATCATACACTCCATGAATTTAAGGTGTGTCTAGCATTTAGCGTCTATTCAAATGGATTTAAAGGTTCCAGTTGAGGTCAAAGATGTAAAGATCAAATATGAATTTCATGTTACATTGTAGTTTTATAAGAGAAACTAAGTCATAGTAGTTTCTTGTTATAGGTGTTGTTGACATTGCATAAGATATATGCTATATCTTCGTCCAATCATTAAAGTATTTTCTATTGAAGAAAAATTTAAATTTAAAACCTCAAAATTTTTCAAATAAGTTTTCCTCCAAATATGTTTTGATCCTTTTGACCATCTTGATTGAAATCTTTTAGTCCCATATTGGAAGTGGAATGATCTTTTTAGCTTTTTAAATGAGAAAAAGAGTTTGTCTAAGTCCTTGGAGGGATTTAAGAAGATTTGCAAGAAAATCTTTAATATATGCGAACTAAACTAAAGCGGAATGGGATGTAGGTGAGGATTTAACATCTTGCCAACTCAAAAATTTTATTTTAATTTTTAATTATTTAAAATTTTAATTATCAATTATCATTTTAATTTTTAACGTTGGGCTTTTATTTTTTTGAATGTTGGGCTCTTTAATTTCTGAATGTTGGGCCAACCCAAATGATCAGAATATATTGACTATAAAAAAATCTCTTGGGACCTTACTCAGCAAGCTATCCAAGAGCTTTCTAAGCTTTTTCTATTCTCCAATAGTTTTCTTTTCCATTTTTCTTTTTTTCATCTTCCTGGATGTTGAAAGAGTCTTCATCAACCTCCTTCATAATCATGCTCGTGGGTCGAGGATACTAGTCATATCTTGAGATGGTGTTTCTAAATTTTTTTAGTAAGAGAGATGAAAATATGCCTTAGGATAGTTTGTTTCAAGTTCTACAGTGCTCCTTCAAGGTTGGCTTCTTTTTTAAAAATTGGTTCCTGTTATCCACTCTCCATCGTTGTCTATCTTTTCTTCCGTTTTCATTTGGAGGCTTTTCTTTCCACCTGATGACTACATCATCTCCTTGAGAAAATAAATCACTCATTTCATTCAAATATATATATATATAGAGAGAGAGTTAGACTAGAATACATTCGATCGAATTTGAATCCAGATTCGGTCTGGTCAAAACTCTATAATGAAAGTTCTACATCAATGATTCAAGCCATTGGATGTGATCTACTATCTCAAAACTGTTTGCACACCAAAAATCATATAATTTAAAGACTCCTAGGCTATGCATTAAGTAGTCAAAAATTGGACAGTCTAAATAAAATTGAATTAGGTATATTTTTGGATCATTTGATGCATAGGCCAGGCTCTTCAAATCATATGATTTTTGGTATGCATATAGTTTTGAGGTAGTAGATCACATCCAATGATTTGGATCATTGATGTAGAACCCCCATTATAGAGTTTTGATCTAATTGGATCTATGTCCAAATCTGATCGAATGTATTCTAGTCTGATTCTATATATATATATGTATGTGTGTATGTATGTATGTATGCATTAAATTTTTAGATTTAATTATTTGAACTAATTTATCATTTTGGATGAGATTGAGATCTTGTTATTATAGACAACACAAGAGAATATGTCATAACATGAAACTATTTCTTTTTGTTGTCTAACCTTAATCATACACTCCATGAATTTAAGGTGTGTCTAGCATTTAGTGTCTATTCAAATGGATTTAAAGGTTCCTGTTGAGGTCAAAGATGTAAAGATCAAATATGAATTTCATGTTACATTGTAGTTCTATAAGAGGAACTAAGTCATAGTAGTTTCTTGTTATAGGTGTTGTTGACATTGCATAAGATATATGCTATATCTTCGTCCAATCATTAAAGTATTTTCTATTGAAGAAAAATTTAAATTTAAAAACTCAAAATTTTTCAAATAAGTTCTCCTCTAAATATGTTTTGATCCTTTTGACCATCTTGATTGAGATCTTTTAGTCCCATATCGGAAGTGGAATGATCTTTTTAGCCTTTTAAATGAGAAAAAGAGTTTGTCTAAGTCCTTAGAGGAATTTAAGAAGATTTGAAAGAAAATCTTTAATATATGCGAACTAAACTGAAGCGGAATGGGATGTAGGTGAGGATTTAACATCCTGCCAACTCAAAAATTTTATTTTAATTTTTAATTATTTAAAATTTTAATTATCAATTATCATTTTAATTTTTAACGTTGGGCTTTTATTTTTATGAATGTTGGGCTCTTTAATTTCTGAATGTTGGGCCAGCCCAAATGATCAAAATATATTGACTATAAAAAAATCCCTTGGGACCTTACTCAGCAAGCTATCCAAGAGCTTTCTAAGCTTTTTCTATTCTCCAATAGTTTTCTTTTCCATTTTTCTTTTTTTCATCTTCCTGGATGTTGAAAGAGTCTTCATCAACCTCCTTCATAATCATGCTCGTAGGTCGAGGATACTAATCATATCTTGAGATGGTGTTTCCAAATATTTTTAGTAAGAGAGATGAAAATATGCCTTAGGATAGTTTGTTTCAAGTTCTACAGTGCTCCTTCAAGGTTGGCTTCTTTTTTAAAATTGGTTCCTATTATCCACTCTCCCTCGTTGTCTATCTTTTCTTCGGTTTTCATTTGGAGGCTTTTCTTTCCACCTGATGACTACATCATCTCCTTGAGAAATGCTAAGCATGTTAGAAATAAATCACTCATTTCATTCAAATATATATACATATATATATATAGAGAGAGAGAGAGAGAATCAGACTAGAATATATTCGATCGGATTTGAATCCAGATTCGATCTGGTCAAAACTCTATGATGGAAGTTCTACATCAATGATTCAAGCTATTGGATATGATCTACTATCTCAAAACTATTTGCGCACCAAAAATCATATAATTTAAAGACCCCTAGCCTATGCATTAAGTAGTCAAAAATTGGACAGTCTAAATAAAATTGAATTAGATATATTTTTGGATCATTTGATGCATAGGCCAGGGTCTTCAAATTATATGATTTTTGGTATGCATATAGTTTTGAGGTAGTAGATCACATCCAATAGCTTGGATCATTGATGTAGAACTCCTATTATAGAGTTTTGATCTAATCGGATCTGTGTCCAAATCTGGTCGACTGTATTCTAGTCTGGTTCTATATATATATGTGTGTGTATGTATGTATGTATGTATTAAATTTTTAGATTTAATTATTTAAACTAATTTATCATTTTGGATGAGATTGAGATCTTGTTATTATAGACAACACAAGAGAATATGTCATAACATGAAACTATTTCTTTTTGATGTCTAACCTTAATCATGCACTCCATGAATTTAAGGTGTGTCTAGCATTTAGCGTCTATTCAAGTGTATTTAAAGGTTTCAGTTGAGGTCAAAGATATAAAGATCAAATATGAATTTCATGTTACATTGTAGTTCTATAAGAGGAACTAAGTCATAGTAGTTTCTTGTTATAGATGTTGTTGACATTGCATAAGGTATATGCTATATCTTCGTCCAATCATTGAAGTATTTTCTATTGAAGAAAAAATTAAATTTAAAAATTCAAAATTTTTCAAATAAATTTTCCTCCAAATATGTTTTGATTCTTTTGACCATCTTGATTGAGATCTTTTAGTCCCATGTCGAAAGTGGAAAGATTTTTTAGCCTTTTAAATGAGAAAAAGAGTTTGAAGATTTGAAAGAAAATCTTTAATATATGCAAACTAAACTGAAGCGGGATGGGATGTAGGTGAGGATTTAACGTACTGCCAACTCAAAAATTTTATTTTAATTTTTAATTATTTAAAATTTTAATTATCAATTATCATTTTAATTTTTAACATTGGGCTTTTATTTTTATGAATGTTGGGCTCTTTAATTTCTGAATGTTAGGCCAGCCTAAATAATCAGAATATATTAGCTATAAAAAAAATCTCTTAAAACCTTATTCAGCAAGCTATCTAAGAGCTTTCTAAGCTTTTTCTATTCTCCAGTAGTTCTCTTTTTCATTTTTCTTCTTTTTATCTTCGATGTTGAAAAAGTCTTCATTAACCTCCTCCATAATCATGCTTACGGATCGAGGATACCAATCATATCTTGAGATGGTGTTTTCAAATATTTTTAGTAAGTGAGATGAAAATATATCTTAGGATAGTGCTGCACACACTTCTAGATTTTGATTTGATAGTTACGATTTTCTATAAGTTATTAACTATTAATTTTCTTAAATAATATCTATAATTAAGTATAGTTCTAATAGTTTAAGGCATATTTCAAGATGTTATTTAATAAAAAGATTTACTTGATGACTAATATAGTGAAAGCAATACCATAATGAAGACATGATTTCATCCATAATATAGCTTGTAAGGCATTATTTGTATGCATATTTGATGTAATTTATTTTAGTACAAGATATTTGATATAGTAATCATTGTTCTAGAAAGTGGTTGGTTTACGGGTTTGTTGTGTTTTGTCTGAGCACAAATGGTTGCCCCCATTGTGTATGTAATTAAAGAAGCAAATGCCACTGGCATAACAAAATTAGAGTTTAGAGATGTACTTTATATACCTAAGCATATAGATTTGTACCTTATATATCTAATTATGTAGATTTTTATTCTTAAAATAATTTCTACCACCAGAATTTTCTTAATGAGTGAATAGTAATTTAGACAGTAATGCCATTATTGCTATTGTCTATTGCAATAATAGGCATTATTTTAATACCAAATAACTCCAAAGTAAATAACAGCCATAAAATTTTATAACGGCAAATAATAATTTCAGAGGGTTAACCCATGCCCCTTGTGCTATTGCTTGGGTTACATTACCTTTATATATTCTCTTTCTGCCATCTCAAAATCCCAGAGCATGAATTGACACTAACAGTCCTAGCAACAGAACATATGTAGAATGACATCTTTTGATTGCAGCAGAAAATAAAAATATTTAGATTTATTTGTTATATTTTTTGATTCATCTATCATTCATTAATTTTCTAAAAATTGCCATCTATTAAAGGCAAAATTGGAGTCATGTTTGTAATGGAATTTGATGGTTGCTGATTGACATAGTTGACATTAAAGCTTTCTATTTATTTGTTGATATATTTAGTTTATTTTTAAAATAACTAGATTAATTATATGATTCATATTTAGTCTTATTAATTAACTAAATAGCTTCTTTATCATAACTAGTCTTTTCCTAAAGCTCAAGGTGATGATTTTGAACTAAGAATCACTCCTCCCCGGCACCTAGACCTGCTCAAAATGCAGGCCACTGGCCCGACCCGCTCGAGCCCGGCTCTCTTAAAATGGACTTGGTTTTTGATTTTTGGTCCGATAGATCGAGCCAGGTTTTAAAATTGAGCCCAAATTTTCAAACAAGATGGGCTCGAATTTATATGACCCCGGCCCGGATATGCATTTGAGCCCAAAGGGCCAAACTCATATAACTTAAACCCATATATATTTAAGATCTGCTGGCTCAAAATTTTAGATTGTAAAGAATAAAGATAAAGAGGAATATATAGTCTATTTTGATAGTATGATTGTTCTACACTCTATAATATATTGATGATGTATTATGGAGTATTTATAAGAATATTATCTAGTACTTATTTTCTTTTTACTTAATTCGATAAGTTTGATTATTTTAATGTTGAAACTTAATGCAACTTAGCACTTGGTACTTTGATTATAATTTTACTTTTAATCCTTACATTTGGTACTTTGTTTGATTATTTTCTCTTATTTAGCTAATTTATTTTTTTATATTTTATTTAAAAACTTTCTTCTAATTCCAACGTAATGTGGTAGAAGATATGATGATTCAAATAACAAAACAAAGAAAAAAATATTGGACCAATTCTGATGTTGGCCTAAATTTTTGTTATTCTAATTTTCAACAAATAAAATAAAAAAAGAAAAGCCCGAAGTCTAGCTCAAAAGTCCGAAGCCCGATATATAGTGGGTTTAGGTCTTAAAAGGAGGCCCGAAGGCTGGGCCAAGCTTGGGCCCAAAAAATTTTAATTTTTTTGGAGTTGAGCCCGACTCGAATTTGGCAATGATCTATTTTTGGCTATATCATGAAAAGAAAAGGAGAGATAATATATTAAAGTAATGACTATTTGCCCTCTGATTAAGATAGGGAAGGAGAGGGTTAGCTAAATATGATTTTCTCTTTCTTAACACTATTGTAAAGAAATCATAGTATACTTGAATTGATACAATAATCTCAGTTAAATAGATTGTCTAAAAGAGTAAAATAGCTCATTAATGTTAGAGAACTGATCTTGTCATAGATCATTTATTTCTCTTATAAAAATGGATGACCTTCTAGACCATAATGTGCTAGATATTATATATATCATTAAAAGATGTATCGATTTATTACTATACATTAAAAGGTATGTAACTACCCCTATAATCAATGTTAAACTAATTCTACTTGAACAAATACGATATTATACTACTGTATCTAATAATTAACACTAGTTCATTATTATTGTTATGCAAAGTAGTTAGACTATTTTGCTAATGATAGCTTTATTTTTAATATTATAGTTTTTGTTGTTATCATGCTAATACTGTCGTGTTAGCACAAATTCATTGAATTTAATCTATAGGTTCATTTGATATTAGATTATTTCCATGTTATTTAAATGTATTTTTCTAATTAAGTAGAAATACTTAATATAATTTGCATAAAAAGAAAAAATATAATATGTGTGATGTATTTATTTTATGCTCTATTTGATGATTTATTGTTAAAGTAGTTATATAGTTCATATTTTGAAATCCAAGCTTAATTTTTCAAGTAATGCTTCTTGATAATTTTTAATGATATGATTGAACAGCCATATGATAGTTAATGCCATGATTTTAAGTATCTCAAAACTTATAGGAGGTCTTTTTATCAATCTATTAAAGGTTTAAATAGAACTAAGATCCTATAGTCATCGAGGGGGATAGGGCTTAGCTTATAAAAAACCTTCCAGCATTGAAAATTCTACCTCTATGATAGGAGATCCCTTGAAGAAGGTTCAATATGGTTATAACAAGCTGATTGGTTAGTCAAGGATCATATATGATTTATTTGATATAGGAGTCATAAACTCTAGCCCATCTCTATGATGATTATTGCTCCTATGTAGTGGTTATAAGAAATTACATCACTAAATGAGATCCGAGAGGTATTTCTTGATATGTGACACTACACACATGCATCCATGGAGGGCCTCATATATATGAGAGTATTCATACATAGCTATGGATATAAGATATAGGCTATTTCTAGAAATTCTTATGAAAAATCAAAATACACGTATAGGACCACTAATGCATATACTCGTGATAAAGAACTACTCTATACTATGTGTGTAATAGTTGAAGTTTGGATCAAAGAAACGTAGTTTAAGATCTAGTTTATTCTGATTTCTTAGATGGAAACTATTCATACTAGATAAGGTTAAATCTTATAAAGGCACCTTAATTGAGATCTTAAACTATTCATTGAAAAATTTTGAGTTTTGTAGGGATTGTTGGAGGAAAATTTAAATTTGAAAATTCAAAATTTTCCAAATGAGTTTTGAAAACTCAAAATTTTCTAAATGGGTTTTTCTCCAAATGTGTTTTTCCTTTTGACCACCTTAATTGAGATCTTTTAGTCCTACATTGGGAGTAGAAAGATCTTTTTAGCCTCTTATATGAGAAAAGGATTTGTCCAAGCCTTCAGGGGTGTTTAAGGAGATTCAAAGAAAAATCTTTAATATGCGCATGTAAATCGGATCAGATCGAGGAGAGCTATTCTTCTTCTCTTTATCTTCCTATATGAGGGATTTTAAATATTTCTTGTATGAGGGATGAAAATATGTTTTAGGATAGTTGCGCATGCTTCAGGATTTTGATTTTGGTATTTGCAATTTTTTGTAAGTTATTATATTTTTTTACAATAAAAATTCTTATTAGTTAATTTTTAAATCACATCTAAAATTTTAAATATAATTCTAACACTTTGAAGTGACAATTTTCTTCTCAACTATAATTACATATTTAGCTTCAATTTATATCTAATTATTTATATAATTTATTATATTATATAAAACTACATAAAAAATTGCTATTTTTTGTGTATAAGTTACTAGATAAGGCATCTTACAAACTCTTTAGAACTAATACCAAGAATTTCAAGTCCTCAGCGGACCTATACCCATTTATAAGTATAAAGATAAAATACAAAATTCTCCTTCTATCTAATTTATATTTCTTTCTTAAAACTTTTATTCTTCCCAACCATATGGAAATCCACCCTCTTAAAATTTATGTGTGCATATCTAATAAGTATTAATTTTATTAGTTTTCTCCAATATCTTACTTAAATTTCTATGCAATGTATTCATGTTATTAACAATTTTTTTTTGAAAATTAGTCATGTTTAATGCCACATATACTAAATTTATAGTTTTTTTTTCATAGTTATGATTTGTACCTAAAAAATTATGTAAGTTGTACTTCTCACACTAGGCATATGTTCATTAATTAATGCTAAATGCATTACCTAATTCCATTCAATAATAGCAAAGATCATGCTAAAAATGAGGTTCCAATTAAAATTTTCTAGAGCCTAGCCCATGCACTACACATGAGAGATAGAAAAATACAGATTGCCAAGAAAAGAGGGGAGACATGTAAAAAGGATAGTTTTGGAACACTCAAAAATGTGAAGCTACACAATTCAACATTGGCATTATAATGTAGGAATGCCAGTAAATGAGTTAGATCAATCCATGACCTGACTTAATTAGGTCCAATTTGATAGGATTTTCAGGTCTCACATGACCAAATTATAAATATATAGGTTGAGTTTGGATCTGAATTATAGCCAATCAAAAAATTAAGTTGGCTTTGGGTCATATGCTTTCGTACTTGGTATAACTTAAGCCTATTGATGTGCTCATTAGGCACAAAATAGCTCCCACAATTTCTAGCTTAATCTAATTCAAGTTAAAATCTTATATCTCCTAACCCCTCTACAACTTATTTTAGGTTTATAGGTTGAATATTTGGGTTACTTATTTCCAGACCAAAGGCTCAATTAAAATTAGTTGTCTTATTAGTTATAGCATTCCCCACTAATATTCCTATTGTCTTAAGGGAGTAATTGAGGTTTGTTCCTTGTTGACTAAAATTTTATTTTTGGTCCTTGATTTGATAACCATTTTATGTTTAATCATTGACTTATTCATAAGTGTGCAAAGAATAGAAATAACAATTTGTTAATCCTATGATTGATTTTGATGATTATAAAATATTGAGTAAAAATATTACTAATTATGTGTTTCAAGATTGAATATAGAATTTCTCAAATGCTTATACTAAAAAAAATTATCTTTGGAAGAAATGCTCTCAAGATGTCAAGTCAAAGCACTTAAAAGAAGAAGGTTTCATAAATTTGGATGACTCATCATAAAGAAAAAAAAAAGAGAAAGAAATAAATATCATTTGAAAGATTTAGGATTAAGAAATTTAAGTTTGGAAGATCAAACAATGAAGAAAAATAAAATTAAAAAGTTTAGAGCTGATCTATCCAAGAATAGAGCAAGTTCTGGCATGAATCAAGATTGATACTTTGATTTGACATACAGCCGAGCCAGCTCTATTTTGATTCGAGCCAACTCTCTCAGGATGATAGAAAATATATTTTTCTGTTCTGTTGTTAGAGTTAGCTCAATTTGGATCCGAGCCAGCTTTCTTAGGATGATAGAAAATTAATTTTTTCTATTCTGCAGTTTGAGCTAGCTCTAGATAAAATTGAGCTAGCTCTATCAGCCGAGCTAGCTCCAAGCCAAATTTGAGCCAGCTCGATGGAGTTTGATAATCTTTAATGACTAGTTTCTGCAATCTTTTCAATGACTATTTTTTTATCTCCAACGGTCAGAACTCACTCTCCAACCGTCTTCAAGGATATTTAAAGATAGAGAATCAATTTGAAAGCAAGATTAAGTAGAATTAAGAGAGAAATCATTTTTAGATTTAAGTGAGCTCCATTGTACATCAAAAGAATAGAGAAAAGAGAGAAACCTAGCAGTAAAATCAGAGGGCTTTCAAGAGATATCTTCTCCGAAGAAGTGAAGCATCATATGGAGAGAAGTGAAGCATCAAAAGAGTAATCCTTCAGCTTCTTCAGAATTTAAAAAGTTTAAACTCTATTTTTATTTTGAGCTGAAATTTTCATTCTTGTATTTTTATTTTCTTTATAAATTTTTTTGGAGGAAAGAAACTCGGAGATTAGGCTTGTCTAAGTCTGAAATTGAATCTTATAGGTTTTAGTTGGTGAGCCTGAAAAATCAACTAGATTGTTAGTGAATCCGAAAAACTAACGATGTAAGATTTTGGTTGGTGCTCCTGAAAAAATCAACTAGATTTATTTATGAGTCCAAAAAAATAAATACACTATAATCAAGGATAGATTATAGTAGAATTCTCAAGAAAAGATTGAAAAGTAGACGTAGTAGCGAATTACTCTGAACCACTATAAATCTCTTTATCTTTGTGATGTCATTGCTTGATTTACTTTCTTGCTTTATTTATTTATTTTACATACTTGTATTATCACATTGCTTTTTATTTTGCTACTACACATTGCATATTCACCATAAATATTCTAGTTAGTTTAATTTAGAGCACATACTTATTTAGAGATTTTAAATTTGATCAAAATTTTATAAGAACCTAATTCACCCTCCCTCTTGAGTTGCTATCTCTGAACAATAATTGGTATCAGAGCGGATGCTCTAATATTTGATTGTTAACCTAACGGTAAAAAGCTAAAGATCTAGACAATTCAAATGAAATCTTTGTTTAATGAAGATCATTCCATAGATAGACCTCCACTATTAAATATATCAAATTGCACATACTGAAGCTAGAATGAAAATATTCATACAAGCACGTGATTATAATTTATAAAAAATTATTGTTGATGGCTCACATACCCATAATGCATTGATCATGCATGATAAAGAGATGGCCCAACTAAATGCTAAGGCTTTAAATATACTTTATTGTTCATTAGATTTAAATGAGTTTAATCTGATTTCTTTTTGCATTTTAGCAAAATAAGTTTGAAAAAAATTAAAAACTATTTTTGAAAGAGTAAAATAAGAAGAAATATCAAGCTCCAAAGAAGATAAAAAAGCTCACCCCAACATATGCCTTATGGCTCATGAGGATGGAAAGAAAAAAATAATAAAAAAAGTATTAATTAAGGGAGAGCAAAGCAAGAAAAATAAAAATAAGAAAGAGAAAGAAAGTGCTATAAATCTTTACCTCATGGTCAATAAAGATGAGATAAATTCTGAAAATTCTTTTTAATTTACATTCGATGAATTATATGAAGCTTTCAATGACTTAATGGATAAATTCAAAAAATTAAGACTAAAAAATAAAGAATTCAAAAAGTTCAATCTTATCTTAGCTAATGAAAAGAGTAAAGTCTTATTAGAAAAGAAAGATATTTTGAAAGAATATAATACTTTGACTAAAGAAAAAGAAGCACTTCTTACATCTGAAAAATCTTTAGTTGAAAAAAATATTAAGCTCAAAATAGAATTTAAAAAATCAAAAGTTTATATTGAAGAAAAAAAAACTCATAAGATCTAAAAAATATTTTTTGAAAGAAAATGCTAAATTAAGAAAATAGATTGAAATATTGAAACCCATGTTCAATAAGTTTACTATAGGATCTCAAAAACTTTAATTAATTTTGAATAATCAAAAAGATGTTTTCAATAAAGCTGAAATTGGCTATAATCCTTTAAAAAAATAGAAATTTAATGTTTAGAAAAATTTCATCTGAAAATCATTTCATTATATGTTTCAAATGTAATAAAATTAGCCACAAAATTTCAAAATGCAATACTAAAAGAATCGACCAAATCTTAATTAAATAAATTTAAATTTAAAAAAAAACCATATACTCTAACATTCATGCATCCAAGATGACTTGGGTATCAAAGACTAGCAAATGATATTGCAAGTATACTAAGGATCTAATGGAATGAAAAGAGAAAAATATTATGAATGGATGCCTTAGAAATAAAATTGGATGGATGATGATATCTGATAAAATTTAAACTTTTCTCACATTATGCCATCATTATTTGCTAAATATATTTTGATTATCAATTAGCATAATTATTAAGTATGTTTGATTCATTTTGATGATTTATCATTGCTTAAAATGATCATACTCCATGAATTAAAAGTTTGATATATTGATCAAAACTAGTATGTTATGTTGATTATTTATTTTAAGCATATTATTTTATTCTAAATTCAGCATGCTGGTTCAATCCTTTATATCATGCTATTTTAATCTTTAATTATTTAAAAAAATTAATTTATTACAAGCATGATTGTCTATGAATCTATTTGATTACAAAAATGATAAATAAGCTAAGTTTTGATAATCCACATAAGATGCTAGATTATCAAAATTCTTCTAAAAAATATATGAAATAAGCACTCAAAGATAAGTCATTTAATTATAAAATTTAAGTACTTAATTGATATGCATTGCATCCTAGTTTAGTCTTTAAGGATTTGAAAATTTACTAGTTGAACTAAAATCATAAAGCCTTTATCTAGTTTTTTCTTGACCTAATTTTGATTTAATCTCATTTGATTTGATTGAAAATATTTTAATATAAAGAGAAGAATTTATTTAAGATGAATTGATTACTATATTAGTATTAATTAAAGTTTAATATGGTATCAAATTAAAGATGCTTAACTTGAAAGAAAAAGAGGGAGTAACAAAAATTGTTAAGCTTAAGTATGTAAATTTTGAAAAAAAAAGAGAAGATAATGCTAAAGAGTGAATATATATATATTTTTTAATTTGATAATCTAAATTTAAAATATGCTTATTTTGAAATAAAGAGGAGGAGAAAGTTGAAAAGTAAATTAATCTTGTTATAAGTATGAAAAATAGGAGGAGAGATATTTTCTAACTTAATTTAATTAAAAATTTTAACTAATTTATATTGAGATAAATAAATTTTGATCTTAAATTCTCAATCAACTATTTTATGATCTTCTTAAATGGAGCTTTCATATGATTATCTAATTTAATTTACATGATTTGATTATTCTATCTTATTTTTAGATAATTAGTTGAAGTTAAATTAAATTTGAAAATATATTCTTACTTCAAGGAATAAATTTTTAAACTTAATCTAAAAACTCACTTGAAAATTTGTATATTCATTGTAAATTTTTTATGAATTATTTGTATTGAAGTAATTTCTACTTAAAGTAATATATTTGAAAATATAACTATCTATTGCTTTGATACCTTTTATTTTACTTCGCTCGATACATTCTTGATACATATCTTTTTCAAATTTAATTGACTAAATTTTTTTTTAAAAAAAGATTAATATTAAAGTATATATTATGTTTGATTTTATATTCAAATTTTTTGAAAAACTCTATTCCTCTTAAAGCTTATAAGTGTATATTTAAAAATCTGATTAAAAAGTCATATTCAAAAGAGGAAGAACCTTTGATATTTAAATTCAAGCCAATTTCTGAAAAGAAAAAAAATATTTTAAGCATATTTTAAATCAAAAGATAAGTTTTCAAAGAGGAGAGAACTCATTTGAATTAATTTTCTAAATTTGGTAAATCTCTCATTTTGATATATTCTTATATATTATTAATTTTAATAATTTATATTCATCTTTTTAATGTTGTCAAAAAGAAGAAGATTAATAGAAATGTTGAATATATACCTAATGAATTAATTCTTAAGATGCTCATTAATTTAATTTTTGAAATCTTCATACTCATTGATTTGAATTGAGACATTAATTTGAAATGAATATATAAAATATGTGTAATAAACAAAATATGTGCAATGAACTAAAGACTAATTGAAAACATTCATAAAGTGTGCATCATGTGTTTGATCTAGTACTTTATGATACATGTTGACGCAGAAATCGATCGTCGTCGGAATCCATGATGAGGTCGCCATCGGAGACCTGCAAAATAAAATTCCGTCTGGAGCCGATGGGGGGTGGCTTCAGCAGGACCCTCCGACGATCAAGTCAGCTTTGGCCAATAAGAATGGAGTGCTCGAAATGAGTTTCGGAGCTTGGAGAAGAAGAGGAGAGCTTAGAGATCAGAGAGATTAGAGTTAGCGTATCTGGAGGGTCCTTTTTATAGCGGAGCTTGGTGGTGACAACTACAGCCGCATGTTGGCGGGCCGCTTAAGGTCCGGCGGAGTCAGTCTGATGGAAAGGTGCCATCTGCAATGGATTGATGGTGATAGCCATCGCCACCTGATGGCGGATTACTGTCGTTGGTGATGGACTGATGGTGATGGCTGCAGCTGTCTCGATACTGAGCTGCTCGGGACCAAATGAAGAGTTGAAGGTCTTCGATGTGAGCCCATTTTGGAGGAGTTCGGACTCCCGAAGAGAAAGCTCGGAAGGAGTTCGGCTCCTGTAGGCGTCTGGCTGGAGGTATGCGGCTAAGGCTCGGTCAATGGAGAGTTCGGCAGGAGCTCGATCGATGAGAAGTCCGGTGGGGGACGACTGCTGAGGAGTTCAGCCGCTGGGAGTTTGAGGGAGCTCGATCGGTTGAAGGGACGGCCGCTTGAGGAGTTCGATCGAGGGAGTCCGAGGGAGCTCGACCAGCTGAAGGGACGGCCGCTTGAGGAGTTCGACCGAGGGACGACCGCTGAGGAGTTTGGGCGTTGGAGAATTCCATTAAAGCCCGATCGCTTGGAGTTCAAGGAGCTCAGCCACTGAGGAGTTCGGTCGACTGAAAGGGTTCGGTCCAGACGCTGGGAGTCCGAAGGGGCTCGATCGCTTGAGGAGTTCGACCGACTGAAGGGGTTCGATCCAGATCCACCTATCGGAGCTCTTCCATGGCTACTGGTTGCACCAAGCAGGGCATCGAACTGGACTTCGGCAGGAGTGGGATTTATCCCCAACACTAGCCCCCCACTTCCGAGTTCGAAACTCGAAGGAAGGGAGTGCAGAAAGGATGACTACCGAAGTCTTCTTCCAGGCTCCATGCTGGTTCAGGTCGAAGCTCGGGGGAGATCTCATCTCCAGCTAAAGTTGATGCTGAAGTTGAAGCCTGGGGGAGATCCCATCTCTAACCGAGGTTGGGGTAGGCCTCATCTTCTGCGATCGAGATCGGAGGTTGAGCTCATCGGGGGCTCGAAGGAGATCTTATCTCTTGCAGTCGAGTGTGATACGGGCATTCGGGGAAGATCCTATCTCCTATAGTCAAGCTCTTCTTGGAGGAGATATTATCTCCTGCAGTCGAGCTTTTCTCGGGGGAGATCTTATCTCCTGCAGTCGAGGTTGAAGTGGGCACTCGGGGGAGATCTTATCTCCTGCAGCCGAGCTTTCCTCGGGAGAGATCTTATCTCCTACGGTCGAGGTTGCCTCGGGGGAGATCTTATCTCCTGCGGCCGAGGTTGAAGCGGGCACTCAGGGGAGATCTTATCTCCTACAGTCGAGCTTTCCTCGGGGAGATCTTATCTCCTACAGCCGAGCTTTCCTCGAAGGAGATCTTATCTCCTGCGGTCGAGGTTGAAGTGGGCACTCAGGGGAGATCTTATCTCCTACAGTCGAGCTTTCCTCGGGAGAGATTTTATCTCCTGCAGCCGAGCTTTTCTCAGGGGAGATCTTATCTCCTACAGCCGAGCTTTCCTCGGGGGAGATCTTATCTCCTACGGTCGAGGTTGAAGCGGGCACTCGAGGGAGATCTTATCTCCCACAGTCGAGTTTTTCTCAGGGGAGATCTTATCTCTTACAGCCGAGGTTGCCTCGGGCACTAAGGGGAGATCTTATCTCCTACAACTGAGCTTTTCTCGGGAGAGATCTTATCTCCTATAGCCGAGCTTTCCTCGAGGAAGATCTTATCTCCTGCAGCCGAGCTTTCCTCGGGGGAGATCTTATCTCCTACAGCCGAGCTTTTCTTGGGGGAGATCTTATCTCCTACAGCCGAGATTGCCTCGGGCACTCGGGAGAGATCTTATCTCCTGCAGTCGAGCTTTCCTTGGGGGAGATCTTATCTCCTGCAGTCGAGGTTGTTGCTCGCGTTAGGATGAGGTTCTCCTCTTGTTCCTAGTGTGTCAATTATTGACTGCTTCTTTCCTGTCATCGCATAGTTTTTGCATCCAAAAATGATATTATTGAAAGAAAAAAATTTTATGGAAAGGAAGCTACTGGCAGCGCATCCCCAAATTCTGTGTTTCAGGATCGTGGTAGCGTTGTTCCTCCACCTTCTCTCCGGTAGTAAGTCCCAGGCCGGACGACCTCCTCTATCTCATGCTGGCCTTCTCAATTTGGAGAAAGCTCCTCCTGGCTTTATCGCTGGAAGATGAAGAATCACCGATGTACCAAGCTCCTCCCCGGGGTAACGTTGATGACGTCGTGAGGCGGCCGACCTCCATGTCGTTTTGGCTATGATAGCGCCCTTGATCGATCTTCTGCTTCAGACTGGCGTCGGAGGGATTTACTCAACCGTCCCTTTCTGACGAGCTCCTCAATTTCATCTCGGAGCTAGATGCATTCCTCAATGTCGTGGCCGTAGTCGCAATGGTAGAGGCAGTACTTGCTTCGATCGTGCTTGTTTGGGAGAGACCGTAATCCTTCTGATCTTGATAGCTGATTTTTAACTTTCGTGAGATTTTGAGTTCGAGGAGCATGAAGGGGGGTGCAGTCGTAGAACCTTTCGGGAGGGAGACTTCTTCGTGCCCTTCTATCGAAAATTTTTTGGTGGCGAGCTCGAAAAGTTCGGGCCTTGCTTGCGCTGTGGAGGTCGTAAGCATGGAGTCCTCGCTTGCCTTGGGGTGGTCGTGAGCACGGCAGAACTTTGTCTCACCTCCTGAAATCTTTGTAGGGGGCTTTCTTGGTGACATACTCGAGCGAAAGTTCGGCCTCACTTGCGCTGAACTTCATTCCGATGATGAGATTTGAGGGGGGGGGAGTTCGGCTTCACTTGTATCGAACTTCATTCCATGGGAGAAGTTCGTTCCGCCCTCGCTTGCGTCGAACTTCATTCCGCTTTTCCGCGAAGCCCTCCGTGGGAGAACTTCCTGCTTCTTTGTCCGAACTTCCTTGACGACGAGCTCGAGGGGGAGCTCGGCTTTTCTCGTGCCGAACTGGAGGACTTTCTGCTTCTTTGTCCGAACTTCCTTAACGACGAGCTCGAGGGGGGCTCGGCTTTCCTTGCCCGAACTTCACTCCGCCTCCTGGTAATTCTTTGTAGGGGGTTAGTTGATGACATACTTGAGGGGGGAGTTCGGCCTCACTTGAGCCAAACTTCATTCCGATGATGAGCTTCGAGGGAGAGTTCACCTTCACTTTCGTCGAGCTTCGTTCTGACCTTCTTATGAAACCTTCTGCAGGAGAACTTCTGCTCTCCATTTCTCCTTCCTAAGGGCGACTGGTATGCCCAGATGCTCTTTCTTAAGGTCGGTTTCTCGCATCCTCATGGTAGGTTTGCTAACAAAGTCTCCGCCAAAGATTGTCGCACGGTCTGCATCATCTCGATGGGGCCGCGAGCCCGACCAGCAGGTTGAACTGCTTTACATCTGCGGTGGTTTTGGGTGGAGCCTGGTCTATCGGGACTGCAACGAAAGTAGATGGTCTTGGCGCGTAGGACGCCGATCGTCGAGTCGAAGCTCTCTCCTGAAGGCATTTTCTCCTCAGAAGAGAAAAAGGGAGATCTTCGGAGAGGAAAGGGAAAAATCATCGTCGAATACTCCTTTAAGAATAAGAAAACCTCGGAGGTTCGGACCCTTCCTCTAGTGTCAATCTATTGACGCAGAAATTGATCATCGTCGGAATCCGTGATGAGGTCGCCGTCGGAGACCTACAAAATAAAGTTTCGTCCAAAGTCGATGAGGGGGTGGCTCCGACAGAATCCTCCGACAATCAAGTCAGCTCTGGCCAACAGAAATGGAGTGCTCGAAATGAGTTTCGGAGCTTGAAGAAGAAGAGGAGAGCTTAGAGATCAGAGAGATCAGAGTTAGTGTATCTAGAGGGTCCTTTTTATAGCAGAGCTTGGTGGTGACAACTGCAGCCGCATGTTGGCGGGCCACTCGAGGTCCGGCAGAGTTAGTCTGATGGGAAGGTACCGTCTGCAGTGGGTTGATGGTGATAGCCATCACCGCATGATGGTGGGTCGCTATCATTGGCGGCAGACTGATGGTGATGGTTGCAGCTGTCTCGATACTGAGCTGCTCGAAGCTGAATGAAGAGTTGAAGGTCTTCGATGTGAGCCCATTTCAGAGAAGTTCGGACTCCTGAAGAGGAAGTTCGGAAGGAGTTCGGCTCTTGTAGGTGTCTGGCTGGAGGTGCATAGCTAAGGCTCAGTCGATGGGAAGTTCGACAGGAGCTCGATCGGTGAGAAGTCCGTCGGGGGATGATTGCTGAGGAGTTCGGCCGCTGGAAGTCCGAGGGAGCTCGGTCGGTTGAAGGGATGGCCGCTTGAGGAGTTCGATCGAGGGAGTCTGAGGGAGCTCGATCGATTGAAGGGATAGCCGCTTGAGAAGTTCGATCGAAGGACGACTGCTGAGGAGTTCGGGCGCTGGAAAATTCCATTAAAGCCCGGCCACTTGGAGTTCAAGGAGCTCGATCGCTGAGGAATTCGATCGGTTGAAGAGGTTCGATCCGGACGCTGGGAGTCCGAAGGGGCTCGACTGCTTGAGGAGTTCAATCAGCTGAAGGGGTTTGGTCCGAATTCGTCCATCGGAGCTCTTCTGCGGCTATTGGTTGCACCAAGCAGGGCATCGAACTGGACTTCGGCAGGAGCGAAATTTATCCCCAACAATACATATTGATAAAATACGTTGAAATATATTATTTATTTTTATTGCACATATACTCAAAATTTTGTCATCATAAAAAAAAGAAAGATTATTGACCCTATGATTGATTTTATGATCATAAAATATTAAGTAAAAATATTATTAATCATGTATTTTAAGATTGAATATAGAATTTCTCAAATGCTCATACTGAAGAAATTATTTTCGAAAAAAATACTTTTAAGATATCAAGCCAAAGCACTTAAAAGAAGAAGATTTCATAAATTTGAATGACTCATCATAAAAAAATGAAAGAGGAAGAAATAAATATCATTTGAAAGATTTATGATTAAGAAATTGAAGTTTGAAAGGTCAAACAATGGAGAAAACTGAAGTTAAAAAGTTTAGAGCCGATCTGTCCAAGAATAGAGCAAGTTCTGGCATGAAATATGATTGATACTTTGATTTGGTATGCAGCTGAGCCAGCTCTATTTTGATCCGAGCCAGCTCTCTTAGGATGGCAGAAAAGATATTTTTCTGTTCTGCTGTTCGAGCCAACTCGATTTGGATCCGAGCCAGCTCTCTTAGGATGATAGAAAATTGAGTTTTTCTATTCTACAGTTTGAGCTAGCTCTAGACAGAATCGAGCCAGCTCTAAGCCAAATCCAAGCCAGCTCGATGGAGTTTAACAGTCTTTAACGACTAGTTTCTACAACTTTTTCAATGGCTATTTTTTTATCTTCAATGACAATTTCAGAGCTTTCAATAGCTAGAACTCACTCTCCAACCATCTCTAAGAGTATTTAAAGATGAAGAATCAATTTGGAAGCAAGATTAAATGGGATTAAGAGAGAAATCATTTTCAAATTTAAGTTAGCTCTATTGCATATCAAAAGAATAGAAAAAAGAGAGGAACCAAATAGTGAAATCAGAGAGCTTTCAAGAGATTTCTTCTCCAACATCTAGCACAACCTCTCAAGCATCATCTGAAGAGAAGTGAAGCATCAAAAGAGCAATCCTTCAGCTTCTTTTTTAGGATTTAAAGAGTTTAAACTCTATTTTCATTTTGAGCTGAAACTTTCATTCTTGTATTTTTGTTTTCTTTATAAGTTTCTTTGGGAGAGAAAAACTTAGGGATTAAGCTTGTCCAAGCCCAAAATTGGACCTTGTAGCTTTTAGTTGGTGAGTCCAAAAAATTAATTGGATTGTTAGTAAATTCAAAAAATTAACGATATAAGATTTTGGTTGGTGCTCCTGAGAAAATTAATTGGATTTGTTTGTGAGTCTGGAAAAACAGACATACTATAATCAAGGATAGATTATAGTAAAATTCTCAAAAAAAGCTTGGAGAGTGGACGTAGGAGCGGATTGCTCCGAACCACTATAAATCTCTTTGTCTTTGTAATGTGATTGCTTGGTTTACTTTCTTGCTTTACTTATTTATTTTACATACTTACATTATCTCATTACTTTTAATTCCACTGCTATACATTACATATTCACCATAAATATTTTAGTTAGTTTAATTTGGAGTACATACTTATTTAGAGATTTTAAATTTGACTAAAATTTTATAAGAACCCAATTCACCCCTTCTCTCTTGGGTTGCTACCTTTGGGCAACACAATTGTATGATGTAAATAAATGGGTTCGATTAAACATAACAAACAAAGGACAAGGTATTAGTTAAGTTCATGTCTTGTAGTGTCTCTACTTGTAATCCATCTTATTACTAAATTTTTTTAGTTCTCTTTGATCCATTTTATTACTAGTTTTCTAACAAACATGGAACAAATAGTACACTTTCTTTTATCTTGCAATTTACTCAAATTTAAACCCAACCCAGGTGCGAATGCATCAGTTTAGGTTTGGATCAACTTAGGCCAGCCTGAATGAGCCAGTAGACCTACACAATGTTCTTTGGATCTGAAGCAATCCAATCTAATATGCCTGCATCGTCCAACAGGCAGTCCGAACTATGTTCTCTTGATCCCACTCAATCCAATCTAGTAAGCTAATGTGTTGAATGAAAATCTACCCATTTGGTATTGTCTTTGTTTTTATTATTATTATGTAAATATAAGAAGACAAATGACTGGATTGAACTCTATGCACAATAAAACTTGTTTAATTTTTAAATTTGTTTGTAAAGTTTTTGGAACTTTTTGAAGCAAAGGTTCATTTCTTTCCAATGAAGGTTTTGTTCAAAAACTAACTTCAACATTAATCTAATATATAGAAAAACAAAAATATAAAAACAACAACCATACACAAAGAAAGGATCACATAAGCTCAAAAAAGTGGAAAAAAGAAAAAAAGAACAGAAAAGAACAAGACTGCCATTTTGAGGGCCATTCAAGATATAGAACTATTATCTGCCACTGGTCTTAAATATAGAGGTGAGCTTGCAAAATGATAAGGAACAACATGAGAAGCAAACCGAATAAGAGAGCATGGGCAAGAATGGAGACCCAGCTGGTCTTCATGTTCATGAATTCGACCGGCCGGTGCTTCCCCGGCAACTGGAAGATCACTCCAGGGCTCAGGAGTGCAAACAGAGCTGAAGCTATAATGGAGGGAGCCAAATCCTTCATGGATACTGCTATCTAAGTACCTAAAACGTAGTGACCACCTCTTCTGAAGTTTATCACCCCAAAATAAAAAAAAAAAGGGAGAGAAGGAGCTTAGAGAAAGAACGGGAGACCTTTGAAGTGTTTGAATTCAAGATGATATATAGAAAATATGATGCTATTGAGATGAGAAGGAAAAGGCACCTCGGATGCCAAATTGCTCATTGCTTAGACCGGAAACCGGGAAAGCTAGAATAGAACCATCATTTCAAGGAATCCACCTTTATTTCTTTATTTATTTTAAAGTTTATGCTACACTTAACCAAGTGGTGGATTAATAATAAGATAAATAAAAGATCACAAAGTTTGACAGCTTCGACTAGGTGATATTATAATGAAGACCCCGAAATGCGCCTTATTATATATATAATGGAGTATGGGCTAGGTTGGGGAGTTTTTCCAGGGTCTAATTGGACTAAAGCTGAAGCATTTTAAAATTCTTTCCCCTACCTTTTGACTTGGTGCAACAACACGGAAAAACAATAGTAAAATGGTACCCCATAGAAGCTCATAAATTAACCTTCATAGTAGTATGGTTTCCTTTAGGCACCAAAAATTGAAAGTGTGTCAGGCTAACAGGGTGTATGTAGGTTGAGGAGATGCCCTGAAATTGAAAATTAATGTCGTTCTTTTTTTTTTATTATTTATTTAGATTTTCTCTAAATCACAATCTAAAATCTTTAGTGAGTGTGTATATATATTATATTTATTTATTTATTTTTTCTGTATATGCTGAAATCTTGTAACTCATTGTTCATGCATCCTTGGATTAAATTAACTGGATGATAAGAAAATATCCTGATTATGTTCTAGTAATGATGTTAATTTCATCTCTTCTCAATATTTTCATCCCTAATCCACCTATTTAACTGATGTTTTAATTTATATTCCTTCATTTTGATCTCCTGGCAATCAAGTCCTAACCGAGAAAGGTTGAGAGATAGAAGAGATCAGTAAAATGAACGAGTTTTATTTGTTGTTAAATCAAGGATATATTTGTTTTTCTGATGTTTTTATTAATTTTAATTAGGATTCGATCAATTAAAAAGATCAATTAGCATAAAATAAAATTAAAACTTTATAAATTTATTATATAATATAAAAATATAAATTAATATATAAATATAAAAAATTTAAAAACTAATCTGAGATTTTTTAATAAAATCTCTGGCCAAACTGGATCCACGTTTTAGTGCAGTAGTCAGTGAAAAGCACATGTATGTACAGTATCTTGGGAAACGTGGGCTCTTCTTAAACGTTTGGTGGTTGTAAGCCCGAGAAAATTAGAATTTAGAAACAAGAAACCGGATTCCAAACGTATCCATCCTTCACTCCCTCGTTGCCACTCCATTCCTTCTCTCACTTTATTTTCCCTTTCCCTTTCTTCTCTTTTCCTTCGTTCCATTCTCCCTCTAATCTCCTCCCCTTCTTTCTCCAATATCACCCCCTTTACGATTAACCTCTCCTCTCCCTTGTTCTTGGGCTCTCACACACAGAGACAAAGAGAGAGATGGCGGACTGGGCGCCGGTGGTGGTGGGGGTGGTTCTGTTCGTGCTGCTGTCTCCAGGGCTGCTGTTCGAGCTCCCGGGGACGCACAAAGGGGTGGACTTCGGGGGATTCCGGACCAACGGTAAGGCCGTCGCCGTCCACACTCTCATCTTCTTCGCCGTCTTCACCATCCTCATCCTCGCCCTCCACCTCCACATCTACACCGGCTGATGATTGAGTTAGGCTTAGATACTTGCTCACTACTTTAATTTTATCTTTCCATGGCATGTGAGCACTACCGCTGATGCTGTTGTTGTGATGCATGAAGAGAAGAACAGTCTAATTTTATCCTTGTCCTCTTTCTTTTGATCCATTTCTACAAGTGCAAGGCAGTTTCTTTTGTGTCTGTTTATGGTGTTCCGCAGGAACATGGAAACAGAGGCGTGTCCTTTTCTTTGGTGGTCCGATGGATCGTTATTATGTGCCATTCATCAATCATTCCACGAGTCCGACCGCAGTTATGATCATTACTCATGGCGGGCCACCCACTTGACCATTAGTCTCATGCTAGCTAGCTTTTGTTACATTTATATTGTAGTGGACGTGGAATCATTTCTTTTTTATTAACGTGGTAATGTTCATCCTAAATAGGGATAGAGATGGGAATTAAGATAGCTTGTTTTATTTATGAGGAGGTATTTGTCTTTACAGCACTGCCCTCCAAAAAGCTAAAATGGTTGCATGGTGGAAGCTAGCCTATCAGGTTAACTAGCTTTTGCTGCCGCAACCGACCTGTTTGAAGTTGGTTTAACACTAGGCCCAACTGCACTGACAAAAGAAACAAAACAAAGGCGGTCCAAATTGCATCCTATCCTACAACTATGATTGTTACGAAGGCAGCCGGATATAGCCACAACTGTAATTTTTTTTTTTTTTGTATATTTAGTTTCTCATTGAAAATTTTTTGAATATTTAAATAAAATTAAGAAATCCAAAAAATATACTCAGAGCAGTCTTTTTGAATAAAATTTTAAATTATTATAAATAATGTTAAAATAGATTTGATCCGAGATTTATATAGACTAGAAAATACTATAAAAATAAAAAAAAATGTATAAGTAGATTTGTATAGATTTATTAGACTCAGTCTGTGGAGAATGTCAAAAGTTAAATAAAGAAAATTCATGAGAATTCGTACTAACATATGGTTAGTTTCATATCAATTATTTACTATATATTTAATTTTATATTAATTATTTTTAGATATTTATATAGGATCAATAAATTTAAATAATATCTTCTGGTTGAAGATCCAAAATTGTTATATAGAAACTAATAAGGGCATTCCTAATATAACTGGTTTGCTTGAAAACCAGCAAACCCACAGATCCGTCAGGTTGCAATAGGTTAGACTGAGCGTATATATTTTTTCTTTTATTTCAAGAAATATGTAATGGGGATGCTGTTTTTGGATCTCCTCGAAGTCGAGAGGGACACTACTTAGATCATCTAGGAAGATTATTATACTATTTTAGACTAGTACTTTGACCGCTTTGAATAGAATTAGATATAGTTTGGAAGAAAGGTCTACTGCATCTAGAATCTAATCCTACACTGTAACAAAAAGAGTTTGTGACTTTCTTACACAATGTTCGTCTTCAGCATTTCAAGCATCAAAATGAAGTTCTTTCCAGGTACTTTGAAGCGCCGACCTTCCTTGAAGGGTTCGATGACTCACTAGTTTAAGAGTTTGGTGATATTTAGAACCTAAAATGGACTATTTAGGACTGGAGATAGACTAGTTGAAGTCAAAATTTTCAAATTTTTCTCTTTGCCAAATTTTGAAGATATGCATGTTTCAATCTGGAAAGAATTAGGCAAAGTACCTACAAGTAAAATTGACATGGTGGATGAAATACAATTTTCATATGTTGAGAAAAGTGCCTTTTAATTCTTTCATAATAAATCTACAACGAGATTCAAGATGATGAATGGAATCTAACGAGCTCAAGAATATCTCAATTGGAGTTCATATGCCGAAGATACGCACGAAGGAAGAAGACCGGTGCAGGAGATAGGCCCCAAGGGTCATTTGGGTGGGCCCATGGACCGGCACAGGCCATGTAGGCCAGCCAGGCCCTGTGCCTGGATGGGCTCAGGTCGGGCATGTGCTGTGTAGCCCAGGCCTAGGTATTACACGCGCCACATGGCCCAGGCCCAAGCAGGCGCGCCGGCACGGCCTGTGCACCCCGTCAAGTGGTCCACGCCCCACGCATGGACTGTTGAAATTGAGCTTGGAACAAGAGCAGCTTCAGCTACTGATTTTCTACGAAGGAAAAGAACAACACAACCCAGAGAAAAAATAGAGGTGAAGGAGATACTAAAGAACAAAGATTTTTTTTTTTTTTTTCATGCTATATAGTACACTACATGCAGGCCTATTTATAAGCTTATAAAACACAATGGTGGCATAGTGGTATGGCTACCATACATAGAAATAGTTAAAACAGAATCCATTAATATAGCTAGGCTACTGACACGTTCAACAAATAGACTCTTTCAACTAGAATAGAAAAATTCGAAAGACTCGGTCTTCAACTTGCATCAATTTCCAATACTACCCCTTGATGCAAAGTTATTGATACCAAGTAATTCACGAAAGTAAGAAAACTTCTCATAAGATAAAGCCTTGGTCATAATGTCAGCAACTTGATTGTTCGTCGAGCAGTGGTGCAGATTTACTAATCCTTCCGCTATAATTTCTCTTATAAAGTGATGTCAAATTTCAATATGCTTCGTTCGCCCATGAAACGAAGGATTATTTATCATTGATATTGTTGATTTATTGTCACAAAAGATGGTAATAGCATCAAGTTGAGTCTGATGAAGATCTTCAAGAACCCTTCGAATCCATATTGCTTGACATGCCGTAGATGTATCTCCTATTCTGCTTCTGAAGATGATAAGGCTGTCGTGGCTTGCTTTTTCGATGTCCAAGAGATGACTCCTGATCCAAAAGTGAAATAATAACCTGATGTACTTCTCCTGTCATCCAAAGAACCTGCCCAATCACTATCTGTAAAACCAGTAAGCTTGAAGTTAGTAACTGAGCAATACCAAATCCCAAAATTAATGGTGCCATGGATGTATCTCAGAATGCATTTTGCTGCTCCCAAATGACGCTTTGATGGGTTGTGCATGAACCTTGAAACTAAACAGATAGCAAACATAACATCTAGTCGAGTATGAATCAAATACATCAGCCCTTCAACCAATTTTCTAAAATATGTTGCATCAACCTTGCCAGTTCCATCTTCTAGACATAACTTTTCTCCTGCATTCATTGGTGTATTGCAATCTTTACAATTTTCCATATTAAATTTCTTTAATAGACCATACGCATACTTTTTCTGAGAAAGAAAAATTTCATGCTTTGTTTCCTTGATTTCAAGACTCAGAAAATAATATGAGAGACCCAGCTCAGTCATTTCAAATTCATTCATCATTCTCATCTTAGACTCTTCAATAAGAGAGCATGAGGATCCAGTATAGATCATATCATCAACATATATAGACATAATAAGAATGTTTTTACCTTTCACTTTGATGTAGAGAGTTGGTTCATTTACACTTCTATCAAAGCCATTTTTCAGAAAATAGGCATTTATTCTACTATATCATACCCTCGGAGCTTGCTTTAACCCATATAGTGCCTTTCGTAACTTATACACCTTCTCCTCCATGCCTTAAATTGTAAATCCTTGTGGCTGCTCAACAAATAAAGTTTCTTCCAACACACCATTAAGAAATGCCGATTTAACATCAAATTGATAGACTAACCATTTTATCTGTGCAGCTAAAGCTAATACAATTCTTATTGTTTCAATTCTAGCAATAGGGGAATAGATTTCAAAGAAATCAATACCTCCTTGTTGTGCATACCCCTTTGTGACAAGCCGTGTTTTATACTTTTGTATATTGCCATTAGCATTGTACTTGATCTTGAAGACCCATTTCAAGCCTATTGCATTCTTTTCTGCTGGTAGGTCTACTAACTCCCATGTGTTGTTTCTTTCAATTGCTGCAATTTCACTTTCCATAGCTTGCTTCCATTCTTTCATTTGAATTGCTTCCTCAAAGCATGATGGTTCTATTGCTACAAGGGCATAATTGCATGATTCATATATTTTCTTTAAAGACCTTACCTTCTCTGGAGGAGATTCAAAACTAGATGGCTCACAAAGAACTTCTTGTGTTCTTATACTCTGTGGAGAACTTTGAAATAGACTACCAATTGGAGAAGTAATAGGAGTCACATGTTCCTCTCTAGTGATTGATGAAGTGTGTGGTTGCTCCATCTCCATAAATCTTGAAGAAACCTGTTCAATTTCATTCAAGCTTTAATACCATTCTCATCAAAAATTACATCCCTGCTCATAATTAATAAGTTTCTTAGTAATAGGATCAAGTAAGCGATAACCTTTGGTTTGTTTGCTGTATCCAATAAAGATACACTTTAAACTTTTCTCATCAAGTTTATGTCTAGTTTCAGTGTTCACATGAGCATAGGCAAGAGAGCCAAAGATTCTTAAATGGCTTACTTGAGGTTTCTGTCCACACCAAGCTTCATATGGAGTACGATTTCGAACAGCCTTTGTAGGTGATCTATTTAGTAAATATACTGAGGTTGCCACAGCTTCTGCCCAAATATAGTTTGGAAGATTTTTAGCCTTCAACATGCTTCTAGTTATTTCAACTATTGTCCGATTCTTTCTTTCGATCACGCCTTTCTGCTCCGATGTGTAGCTTGTTGTTAATTGCCTATGAATTTCATTTGCTTCACTAAAGGACTGAAACTCATTAGATAAAAACTCTCTCCCACAATCTGTCCTCAAGGTCTTAATGTAGTAACATAAGCCTTGAATGTTAAAAACTTAGAAAAGGTTTCATGCTTAAACCTTAAGAAATACACCCAACTCATTCTGCTGAAATCATCTGTAAATAAGAGAAAATACTTACTTCCATTCAATGTTGGAGTTTGCATAGGCCCACAGATGTCTGCATGCACTAACTGTAGTGGCTTTTGAGCTCTCCATGACTGCTTTATTGGAAAGGATGCTCTGTGATGTTTTCCATAGATGCAGTCCTTCACAAATGAGCTCCACCTTCTCAATGTTGGGTAACTTAAACACCATATTCTTCTGTTGTACCAATTTCAAACCACCATAATGCAAGTATCCATATCTCATGTGCCACAACCAAGAGTCATTATTTAAACTAGAGACAAGAGCATGATCATCAAGACGTGAAAATTCCAAAGGAAACATTTTGTTAGATGACATGCTAACTGTCATAATGGCAACACCAGATTTCAAATCATAGATTTCACTTGTATTTCCTTAAAAAATAATCAAATAACCTCTTTGTGCTAATTGTCCAATGCTTAACAAATTATGAGCTAAACCAGGAATATAAAGAACATCATGAATTTGTTTTTCTTTACCCGATTTAGTTTTGATAGTGATAACACCTTTGCCTTCAGCTTGAACTTGTTTGCCATCTCCAAGTTGAACTTGCATTTTTACTGGTTCATCAATATTTTTGAAGATTCCTTTCAAGTCTGTGTCATATGATTGCTGCAACCACTGTCTAATAGCCAAATATTATTTTTATTTTCTTCAACATTACAACAAATTAGAAAGAGATTATTATCATCCTTTTGTTCTTCAGTAAAATTAGCTTGTTTTTCAGACTTTCTTCTACAAAAGCGTTCAATATGACCATACTTCTTACAAAAATTACATTGGACATTAGCATAGTGGTTACCTTGCTCATTATTAAAACTTCTGTGTTCTATGAATGATGATCTTCCTCTGCCTCATCCTCGGTTACCACCTCTTCCTCAGTAAAAACCTCTTCCACGGCCTCTTCCTGCAAACTTTGGCTCATGACTTTCAAAGAGTTTAGTAGCTTTCTGTTGATTAGAGATCTCCAACTTTGAACTAAAAGCTTGTTCAACACTTTTCTTGGCCGACCTATTAAGTCGTTGTTCATGAGCTTGCAATGAATCCATTAGTTGTTTTGGAGAGTAATCAGACAAATCCTTTGATTCTTCAATGGCTGCAACTATATGATCAAACTTAGATGGTAGACTTCGTAGAACTTTTTCAACAACCTTTTGGTCCGAAACATTTTCTCCATGCGATCTCATTTGATTGATTGTAACAAAAATTCTAGAGAAAAAATCTTGCACAGACTCTGTTTCTTTCATGCAGAGGTTTTCAAAATCATGCCAAAAAGTTTGAAGTTTCACTGAAATTACCTTATCTGATCCTTGATACTCTTTCTTTAATATGTTCCAAGCCTCCTTGGATTTTGTAGCTGCAGCAATCCTCGAAAAGATAGAATCTATGACAGCTTGTTGTAATGCTACTAGTGCCTTGGCATCCTTCTTTCTGTTCTCCTTCAACTCTATCTTTTGTGTTGCTATAAGCTTTACCTCATCATCTGGTTCTGTAAAACCATTCTCAACCAAATCCCACAAGTCTATCGAAATAAAAAATGTTCTCATCTTAATACTCCAAAACTCATACAAACTTTCATTAAAAATTGGTATCAAAGTATGAGAAATATTGAGAGAGTTGTTGTTTGCCACGACTACTTTACACAAACCTTCAATAAATCGGCAACAAGTAGAGATTACCTCTCAATCAATCAAATGAGATCGCTTGCAAAGATTTAATATTGAGAGAGCATACAAAATACTTGAGGAGAACTCGTATTGCTAACGATTCCCACTCTTCTTCCTTTCTGCCCGAGTAGAATAAATCTGGCTCTGATACTAAATGTTGAAATTGAGCTTGGAACAAGAGCAGCTTCAGCTACTGATTTTCTACGAAGGAAGAGAACAACACAACCCAGAGGAAAAATAGAGGTGGAGATACTATAGAACAAAGAAATTTTTTTTTTCACACTATATAGTACACTACATGCAGGCCTATTTATAGGCTTATAAAACCCATCATGGCATAGTGGTATGGCCACCATACATGAAAATAGTTAAAACATAATCCATTAATATAGCTAGGCTACTGACATGTTCAACAAACAGAGACTCTTTCAACTAGAATGGAAAAGCCCAGAAGACTCGGTCTTCAACTTGCATCAATTTCCAACATGGACTGGCGACATTTTTCCATGCATTTCATGTTGTTCATGGAATATTAGTGGATCGAAAACTCATTTTTGCATGATCCAATGGCCACGGAGGGCTATAATCACGATCCGATGGCTGACGGTCATTTTGACATTGAATTGGACTGCAGACTCTGATCTGGGATCGGATTGTGGCCTTTAAAGGGCCTGGAGCAGTCTGAGAGATGCTGTGGCATGGCTTAGGTGAGTTTGGTGAGATCTGAGATGACAAAGAGCAGAAGAAGAGCACCAGTGGACAGTTGGAGCAGGAGCTTCGGGTAGATAGCTAGGCAGCGGACTGCGGTCATTTTAGGAGGTCTTCAAGAGAGAGCTTGATAAGAGTAGCTTCTAGTTGTGAAGATTATGTATGCGAGTTGAGAGTGAATAATCTTCTCTTATATCTATTTCTTTTTTATAGTAAAGCTTTGTATGCTCTATAGAGATGAGCCTTTAGACTGGTCCATGTATTTGATTGTGTTCTTATTTTATTTTTTTCTTTCTTTTTACCATAATATTCTGGTACGAGATCCTCACTAAATGGTATTAGAGTGAGTTGATATCACAACATGTACATATATACATGCATACATAGATAGGCAAAGAACCTGGAGATAAAATTGACATAGCGGTTAAAATATAATTCTAGGAAAAATTTCATGCATTCGACCATGCATGCATGCATCCATGGTTTTAAAAAAAAAATTGCTTTCAACTAGAAAAAAAATTCAACTAGCGTATAGAGAAGCAGACCTCATTTGCATAAATAGAGACTTTCTATATCAATTTATAATTAGTTAATAAAAGCAAAAAACCCAAAAACTCTACCTCAGAATTTCTTTTTAAATAAAATTGTATGAGAAGTCCGGATTAAATGGATGGATAAATTATTTTATGCAGCTCAAATAGGCAACCTAAGAGTGGGATCAAATTGGATTTTTCAAAAGTTTAAAAACTTGCTACGTGCAATAGTTGGACTAAGTGAGGCAATGTGAATAAGAGCTATACTACAAATATAAATATGAAGATATAATTATGATATCCTAAAATTTTTGCATAAATCTCAAAGCAAGTCTAAAAAAAAAAAAATGAAGAAGACTCCATCCACGCGACTTCATCGGAGAGGAAGTCGAATCCGAGGAGGATTCGACCTCCCCTCCAACCTTTAATTCTCCTCCCTCTCAAGAGATCTCACGCGGCAAAGCCAGCCTCTTCCGCCCTTCTTCCTCTCTCTTTCTCTCAATTTTTGCCAAAATTCTTGCATTGCGCTCGTTAGAAATCAAGACTGGAGATGCCGTCGGAGCTTGAGGTAAACCCCTACCCCTCTTCTTCTTCTTTTTTTTCCTTCTTTCCACGGCCTTGGATGCCGTCGGCAGCCATTGGATTCATTAAAAAATTCATCTAAACGAATTTCCTATTTTTTCTTCTCTCCTTGGTTTCTCACCGATCGATGATGTCACCAGCTATCCCTTGCTCCGCCCACCGTCGGTTGCTCGCTGTCGAACCTCTAGTCGTGCCACTGTAGCTTATCGGAGTGCAAGCCACCAACCCCTTCCATCCCTTGTTTCGGCCTAAGAAAAGAAAACAAAAAAGAAAAAGAAAAGAAAGAAAGAAGAAGAATAGAAAAAAAAAAGAAAAAATATTCTCCCTCCTCTCCCTCTCCTTCTCTCTCTAGGATCTTCTTACCCTCTCTATTTCTTTCTCTAACTACGTCATGGACCTTAGGTTGAACTTAAGATGAAATCATGATGGTCGAAGATTGCTCTGAAATTTGTATAGTAGATCGGATCCTAGTTCGATTTTTGCCAAAAATTCATAGCTTTTTGATCATGAACAATTCCTATTGAATCATTCTGATATGATTTCTGATGATCTTGATCACGATTGTCTCTTATAAAAGATATAAAAATTCTCTCTCTATTTTCTCTCTCTTGATCGACTTTTTTTCTCTAAGAAGATCTACGAATCCTATACTGAGACCCATGTTAACTCCAATAAGATTATCTGAAGCTACTTTGAAATCCGTGCCATATGTCAATCTCCACTTCGGTCATGTCTAGTATCTTTAAAATCTATTATTGATAAATCTTATTAATCGACCTTAGTCTTGATCCAATCTATACTTCATGATTTCTTGATCAAGTCGATTAGGTTTGTCCTCAACTAGGAGATCCTGAATCCTCGATATGTAGATGATCCGCCACATCCGATCAAAAATTCTCTTACATTATTATTTAGTCTTATTGAATTCATTAGATAAAAAATTGATTATGTTTTTAATATTCTAAATAGGATTATCTATGAAGTTTGAAAATTTAGAATCAATAAGATAAGTAAAATCTTACGTTCCTTACTTATTTTAAATTATTATATTTTTTATATAAATAAATTATTATTATAAATTCATATTTTTTATAAAATAAGGATCAGCATATGAGATATTAAAATCATGATTTATTATGATCATTATTTCTATGAATATGTTTTATAAAATTAGCATATTTATGAATCATGAATTTAAATATTTTTTCATCTAAGTATGTTTTAAAAAAAAGATATAAAAATTTCAAAGGCTCTTAGATAGTTATGAATAAATTTGTTTTAAAAAGTCAATATCCAGAGCTAGCATCTATAAGAAACATGGTCTCGTCAATGGATTCTAAGTTGGCACAAGAAATAAGAATTTTATTGATTAAGAAATATGGCCCTATCATGAGTACAATAGTGATCTTAGCACAAATATTTATGAGCAATGTTTTAAAATATGATATGAACAAATGTTCAAAAATAATTTATAAATTATGTTTATGAAATCTCATGATTTATACATACATGATTGATTTATGACTTATTTTATATTATACTCTATGAAATATTTTATTTGTAATATATGTTATTTTTTAAATATTGTATTGTCATGGAAAAACTTATGCTTGATCCAGTAAGAAAATGTAAGTTTTACTTACTGAGCTAGTGTAGCTTATATCTTTTTTATTTTTTATTTTCTTTTACAGAGGATTAAGATTAAGAACGATGAAGGATCTAGACTTGGAGGTCTGCATAGCAAGCTTGGAGATTTTTATGAGTAAACTTAGTTTATCAAATGATTATAGATTTATAGTCAAATATTTTATGAATTTTGAGATTCAATTTTGGTATATAATTTTGGATTTAAATGCTTTGAACTAATCTTGATTTATTATTTAAGAAATGATGAAATTAAATTTTTATTTATATCTTAATTATTATAAATTTTTGTTGATCATGATTGATAGGTTTCATGTTATCGTGGGCTGCATCCCTGGTAGCAAGGCTGTGTTATGTCCCAGATTTGGGGTATGACAATAATTAATAAGCAATGAAAAGAAAAGATAAGGTACAAGCAAATACAAAAAAAATTTTTCAAGCCATCATTGAGAATTTCACTATAATCTCCCCTAAATTACAACTTGATTATTTTTCTAAGATCATTATTAAAATTTAATTAATTTTCTCAATAGAAATCAACGAAAACCATATCCTTAGGCCAATCTTATTCTTACAAAAAATAAACACATTCCAATTCAAGACTTAGATGAGTCTATCTTCAAGTTTCAATCTCAATTAAAATTTATTTATAGTAAAAAATTTGAATATAATGAATAACACAATAAAAAGCTCTAAAAGGGTAAAAATAATAAATAAAAAAAAGTTGATGAAACTCTTGAAGATTATGTCGAGGATGCCCGACGGTCAATATATTCTTCTTTCTTTGAAAACCACTTGAATCTTCAAGATTTTGGTGGTTAGAATATTGTAACATTTTTTTGAATGCTTACTTAATGCTCTTAAATTTTTTTTTTCTCATTTTTCTTGGCTCTTTTATTTGTTTGATAGCCTTTAAAATTTTGTAAAATGTTCAAAAAGCCATTTCTAGTCATTGGAGAGAGAAAAACTAGCCATTAGTCATTTTGCACATTTTTGAAATTTCTGCAAAACTAGCCATTAGAGCTATTAGCCGTAGTTGAGTCGACTTGAGATGACTACGACTCAGCTTGACAGGAGTAGGAGTTGATCCGAGGTTTGATCTAAAAAATATAACTTTTTATCTTTTCTAAAAGAGTCGACTTGAGACTAAGTAGGATCTGCTCTAGATCAGACTGAAAAATCCAATTCTCTATCTGCCAGAGAGAGTCGACTCGACATAAGTAGGGATCGACTAGCAGACTATGCCACTTGATATTTATATGCTAGAGTCAATTTTTTGAAGCTTGGAGTCGGCTTTTGACCTCTTTCACTTAATTTTTTAAGATATAGCTTCTTGAATTGGCTTATTCTAGCTTTTTAATTTTCATTCATAAAATATTTTCTACGAGTGAATTTAGCTTCTTGAAGTACTCTTACTATAAACTTCAACAATTTAATAGTACTAAAATAAATTATTAATTTTTTTTGTATTCACCAAAATGAATTTTTAGATCAACACTTTATTAACTCTTTGATCGAATTTGTTGACTGCAGTGAAGTCTCATTATTTTGCAGGATGACATAACACTATTGTATAATTAATAAAGTGCTTAGGTGAAGATCTAACATGCCAAGTAGGATGCAAAAATCAACTTTAGCTCAAAATTATGAGCACTCTACAAATTCATGAATCAAATGCTAGGTATAATGTAACATGCACTACCATGCAAATAAGACCTGGCACCAAAGTTTCACACCCTTTTTTTAAGAGCTTAGTCAAAATCCAAGAATCTAACCTGATGATGATGGCGCTTTCATCATATTTCCTTGTTAAAAAAAAAAAAAAAAAAAAGGGCTCACGAGCTCCACCCAGAATTAGAGAAAAAGACTAAATTATTAATTAATTTAGGAGTCTAGATCATAAATAATTTTACGAGACTAAAAAGAAAACTAACGGTTCCATCCGTGGGGCTGCTCTTCTTATTTTATTTCTGCTCTGACTCACAATATATATGGTTGAAAAAAATTAGACTCCAAAACTGGCAAAAAAAAAAAAAATCCCAATCATTTGATTGGAGACAATTTCATTTCTATTTTGATTTTAGAAGAATAAAAATATCTTAAACCTTTAATATTCAATATTTATTTCCTTTAAGTATTTAAATTCTATTTTTATTTTGATTTTTCTTCCAATCCGCTTCAATTTCGGTTCTGATCGCATTTTGATTCTGGGCACGAGACAAATGTCCACCTAATTTTTAGGACTAAATTATTAACTAATTTTTATAATATCATGAGGGTGGCATGTTCGGTCCTGGGAACAAAGCTAGGTCAGTCTTTATCCTTGAAGCCACTAGTGGTCTAACTTCATCTTCTTTTTATTATTTCTTTTAGGAAGTTGGCTGGCATGTCCATTGCATCGCATGTAGCTGTTATCATATTTAATTTGATATATAAATTATATTTTTTTTCTAACTTATTATTTTGTTAGTAGATAACTGAGATTTGATGGTGTTGCTGCGATGGGCTGTTTCCATGGATTCACAAGGCAATAAAAGGGGATCCAATAGCTTATCTGATTGGCTTCGGCAGAGAGGGTTTTTTTGGTGGATGTTTGAGTGATAGAACCATTCGGCACTTGAATTTTGGATGGTAAAACAATTCACAGAGGCTCTCTAGGCTTTTTTATAATCGAGATCTTGAATCTTTTACAAATCTTATCCTATCAAATTAGGTTAGTGTTGCAAAAACTTGTTGGCAGGACATAACAACCTAGAGAGATGTGCCATAACCATCCGGCATATGGTAAATTTGCCAGGATCTTATGCGCATTTCGAGAAGGTTTTCCTTGGCTTGGATGGGTTACCGAGCCGAGGGAAGAGGCTTCTGCTTTGGAGGTTAGCTATTTTTGGCATATTCATCCCAGCTTTTAGATCGGCTTGGGACCTCGACTGTAATGCCTCAAAAAATTTCAGAATATGCCCAGGTCGCCGCATGTATAGATCATAAATTGGGCGAATTTAGTAAAACCATATCACCAAGTTCATTTTTCACGGTGATACATAATGTGATAAAAATATAATTAAAAAAAAAGATTTTTAATAATTAAAATCATGGTTCATCCAACTAGACTAAATTGAATCGGATTGGTTTGGCCTTGAAAATCAAAACAGAGCTCGAATCGGTCTGAATTCAGTATGGTTCAGAGCCAAACTGATTAGTTCGGTCTGGTTCTAAATTTTTTTTCATGTTGGGTATATGTTGGGTATAAAAAGTGGGCAACTTTTAGTTAAAAGACGGTGGGAAGAGAAGTCGGAAAACTTCTTTCATTTTTCCAACTTCTCCTCCCATCATTTACAATTCCAAAAATAGCTTCTTTTTGTTTATAGTATAAGCAAGATGCAAAATGAGGAGAACTCATCATAGAGATACATGAACTTATCTTCCAACTTTCTTTTTTTTTTTTTTTTTTCTCTCTCTTATTTTGGACAACTTCAAAATCTATAAAAATTAAAAAAAAAAAGATCATGCTAAGCTTTTTGATTTATTTATAATTTTATTGTATATTATAAATCTATGGATGATCTATATAATGATATTAAAATTATTAATTTTTATTAATTATATAATTTTTAAATTAAAAATATATTTTAAAAATAAAAAATATTAAAAATATAAAATTAAAAATTAACTATTAAATTAAAATATTATTTAGAAACTTGCAAGCTACTTTTAACATAAATTTAATATTTATTTATTAAAATTTTGATGCAACATATGCATAGCGGTATAGGCCTAAATTTGAATAAAATTAAATATAAGTAGTGTTTCATGCATGCCCGCTATCTTAAAAAAATATATGTAGTATCCATGATAGGATAATTAACTATTAAATTAAAATATTGTTTAGAAACTTGTAAGCTATTTTTAATATAAATTTGATATTTATTTATCAAAATTTTGATGCATCATATGTATAGTAGTCTAGGCCTAAATTTAAATCAAATTAAATATAAGTAGCATTTCATGCATGCCCGTTGTCTTAAAAAAAAATATATAGCATCCATGATAGGATTTTACATACATTTAGGATCAAATTAAATTTTAATATATTTTTAAATTTTATAATATTTTTAATTTTAAAAATATTTAAAAAATAAAATTAATTTAGAAAAATAAAAATGATAATAAAATTTTACTATTTTTATATAATTACTAAGTTATTGTGATTGTTCAACATTTAGGAATGGATCCATCAAGAAAAAAGGAGAAGCTAAATATGAAATTGCTTGGGACTACAGATAGGGCTGGAAGTGGGCCAGGCCAGGCTGGGCCATAATCCTACTTGAGCCTAGTCCAAAATTTTGTTTAGGCTTGGGCTAAGTTTAAATTTAAATTTTTTTGAAAAACTTAGGTCCTAGCCCAGGCCCAAATCTGATTGGGCTAGCCCACGGCCCATTCCATCTCTCTTACCTTCCTTAAAAAATTAAAAAAATCCAAAGCCCTAACATGTTCCAACCATGACGATGATGATATTGGGACTCCAACAATGATGATGATCTCTTGGAGCTTGAGCTTGGCCTGGTTGGTGTCGACGATATCGGCGAAGGTGATGCTAGTCTTCGGGACCTCTTGGAACTTAGATTTGGAGCAACTAAAGTCCATGGGATTGCCGAGGCCCTTGGGGCCACCTCCAAGGCCCCCTTGGGTGTGGCGCAAGAGGAAGAAGAGGCCGGCAAAGGCGAGAAAAGGGAAGAGGAGATTATCGATGAAGATAAAAAGGCCGTTACTACCATCGCCCTTGGAGACGAAGATGTCGATGCCGTTCATGGTGAGGATGTCGATGAGGTTGGGGTCGTTGGGGATGATGATGATGGTGGTGCGGTGGCCATCAACAATAGTGAGTCGGAGGGCACTATCATCCTTGGGGAAGCAAACACCCTTCATCTTGCCCTTCTTGACGGCATTAAAAAACTTGTTGTAGCACCATCAGGAGCCCTCATTGAGATGGGAGGATAGCTGGGGCTTGGGGGTGGTCAAGAAGGATTGGGAGTCTAGGAGAAGGGACTTGAAGGGGCAGACTCCATTTGGATTTTGGATGGGAGGGGACTAGGAGAAGGGACTCGACTAGTTGGGTTGGACTTTTGGCTTAGATCCGAGTAGGCTTGGGCCAGGCTAAAGGTATACTTGAGCCCGGTCCGAAAGATAAACAAGCCATATAATTAGGCCCCAGCCTGGCTTGAACTATTTTGGGCCTAGCCTAAAGCCCGGCCAAAGTTGGGCCGGCCTAAGCCCAGTTTCAACCCTAATTACGGACAAAGGCCCTTAGATCAACATCATTAGAAATGCAACTAATGTAATACAGAGTTAAGGGGAGGAGGGTAACTAGATTGAAGTAACACTTAGCTAGCGGTCACCTCATGTAGCTATGTACCGAAAGTGCCTACAAGAGATCCATCAATTAATGAAGAAGTACTTTATTGATTTCAAAGCAACAAAAGAGAGGATTTTGAAGAAGAAGGTGGAGGTGGATCATCGAGCCATGCAATTAGCCACCTTCCTATTACTCTATGGGGTTAGAGAAAGCGTCCGCTCTAATTGATGAGGCACAGATTCAAACTAGTATTAATGCAAGCTTAGAAGATCAGTGGCAGCTTGAGGAGCTGGCCAGACATAGGGCTCAGTTTAGACCATTAGTTTATGAGTCAGGGTCAGGCACTACGAGCACTACAAGAGAGTTAAAGTTTAGGAGGACTTCCTCAATTAAAAAGTCCATCAATAGAGGCACAAGTTGAGTACTTCTATGTTGGAAGCATTTGACAGTAGGAACAAGCCCTCTAGAGAGATTTAGCTAGAGCCACTATTTATAACTTGTATCTATACATCTTCCTCAATAAAAATTCCAAGCAATAGAGAGTTGATAGTATGTTGAAGAAGGACAAGAAGAAGGATATGTAGTGAGCTATTGCATCCTGATTTTGCTTTAGCCACATCATAGTGTATATAATACACATATTATCGCTCTACCATCATATCTATACAGACTACCGATATAGGTGTAGATTTTTTAGGATCAAAGGACATTTATGGTAAGCTTCTTGATAACAATAAGGAGCTACAGAAATAGATTGCATCGTATCAGAATAAATGATAGTTGTATGGACTAATGGTGATGTATGATAGTTGGATTGGTCCTACCAGACGGAGCACCATCAATTTTTTGATATATTATGATAGAAAAATATCTTTTTAGAAATCCATTGATGCTTTAGATCGGGTGTATAATGCCATGTATATCCTCGGAGTGATAGAGGAGGTGATTGATCAGTTGGAAAGTAAAATATTGTATAGATTATCATTGATAATGGGTAACAGTAAAAGGCTACAAGAGAGATCCTGATGCAACGATGTCCATATATATTCTAGACACTATGTGCTACACATCGTATTAATCTGATGTTGATGGATATTAAAAAGCTTAGTAGAATGTAGAAAATAGTGGACTCAGTGCAGGCTATTCTTATATTTATTTACAATCACACATGGGTCTTATCATTAATACAGTGGTATACATGGAGAGATATTTATATCAGATGTTATATGATTCGTTATGAATTATATAGCACCCGATAGTCTTATTGATAAGAAAGTACATATATGTCAGATGTTTGTTAGTCCTAAGTGGCAAGAGAGTATATATCTAGGGTAAGTACTAAAGGGAGCAATATGGAGAACTTAATGACGAGACAAAAACTCTGGTAGCAGGTTGAGAATATAGTGAAGGTCATCAAGCCTTTATATAAGGTGCTTCGAATTGTAGATAGCTAAAAATACTTCCGAAGAGGCTTCTTGTATCACATGATGGAGATGACAGGATCAAATTAGCTTGTCAGATCCAAAATTTGCCCATAGTACTTCTAAATCATTAGTATCGATAGAACTATCAGATGGATAAAGACTTGCATCTAGTAGGTAAGCAGCAAATCAAGAACACTCTGAAAATTTGACTACTTTTGTATTTATACAAATTTACTTAAATAATCTTGAAATTTATTTATAGCTTATTATTTAAATTTGAGGTTCTAATGTATGATATTTGGAATAGGCATGGATATCGAACCAGTACCATACCATATAGGTACCATATAGTACCAATCGACAACCAGTATAGGCACTCGTACTGATTCAATCTTCCTTGATTAAAACAAAGTCATAATATTTAATTATTTGTTGATTTTAATGTAGGTAGAAAATTTTTTCCTCAGTTAAAATCGAAGCATAGGAAGGCTATGCCTGATTCGATCTTGATGCTATATGATCCAAGGCACTTAAGCCAATCGTATCTGGTATACGAAAAAAGATTGACCCTCAGCACCCACATGGATCTTCAAATCCCATGATCACTAGGAATCGCTGATGGCGAGCAGATAAGAAAGAAGATAATAAATATATCTTGCTAAATAATGCTGCAGATAATAGGCATATCATGTCCAATGAGGCAAGGCTAACTAACTCTCTAACGGCAACCCCGATATGGCAAGATATAATAAATATATCTCTCCAAATAAAGCAGAAGATAATGGACGTATTTTGCCAAATAAGTCAATGCTAACCATATAATTTTTCTTCCTTCTTATGGCTCTTAAACCTGCGCCTATAAATAAAGATCCACAAGAGACCCCCAAGGTATGAAAACACCTCTCTCCTAAAATGCTCACTCCTTCACACTTATTCTGCATTTCTGACTTAAGCGTCGGAGGATCCCCACCGAATCCAACTTAGGTTTGAGGATTTATTTTTATAAGTTCTATCATCGCTGTCCTACCGTTACTGACCTACCGTCGTCGACCACCTCCAGCCAACCTAATGTAAGATAGATTTTTGTGACAATAGAATTTTTATCTCGAATCGGTATGATCTCAGCTTAGACAACCATAAGCAATGAATGCCGCTTGTCGCAAGATGAGTAGAGCAAAAATCCCTTGTTCTTAAACAAGCTGGATCGAAAGTAACCCCTCGTTCTTAAACGAGTTGGATCGGAAGAAACCCCTCATTCTTAAATGAGCTAGATCAGAAATAATCCCTCATTCTGAAATGAGCTGGATCGGAAGAAATCCCTCATTCTTAAATGAGTTAGATTGGAAGTAACCCCTCGTTCTTAAATGAGCTGGATCGGGAGAAAATCCCTTATTCTTAAATGAGTTGGATTGGAAGTGACCCCTCATTCTTAAATGAGCTAGATCGAAAGTAACCCCTCATTCTTAAACAAACTAGATCGAAAAAACCACTCATTTTTAAACGAACTGGATTGGAAGTAACCCCTCATTCTTAAATGAGTTGGATCAGAAGAAACCTTTTATTCTTAAATGAGTCGGATAAAAAAAAACTCTTGATTGCTTGAGAAGCGCGGGCTAATCTGAAGGACCCTTAGAGCCTGCCAATCTAAGTCATCCAGGTTGAAGACCTCAGGCAATCAAACAGCATTAGCATCAGCTACTACTTAAAGCTAATATACTTCCTTTGTTCGATCTAATTCTAGTTTGGACTCGAGAGTAGAGGGGCTATGATGTGGGTAAAAAATTCTTTCCTTGGTTAAAACCGATGCATAGGAAAGTTAGGCCTGATCCAGCCTTGATACTAGCCAATTCAAGGCACTTGAGCTAATCTTATTCAGTATAATGGAAAAGATTGACCCTCAGCACCCACGTGGATTTTTAAATTCCATGATCACTAGGAACTGCTCATGACGAGCAGATAAGAAAAAGGATAACAAATATACCTCGCTAGATAAGGCTGGAGATAATGGGCAAAACTAACTATCTGATTCTCCTTCCTTCTCATCGCTCTTCAGTATAAATAAAAGCCCATAAGGGATCCCCAAGACATAAAAATACCTCTCTCTCAAAATGCTCACTCCTTTCCATATATTCTGCATTTCTGACTTGAGCATCAGAGTATCTCTGCCAAAGCTAATTTTGATCCGAGAACTTATTTTATAGATCATATCGCTGCCATTCTGCTATCACTGACCATTTTCAATCAATCCAATCCAAAATAGTTTTTTGCAGCAACAGATTTATATAAGATTATCATCGAATCAATTATGGCCAGGCAAACATCGATTCATGCTATTCATGAGTGTGAAACATCAATTGACCATTCTTCTCTTTTTCTAAATTTAGATTTTCCAATGAAAATGTAACCAGTTTGGTCGTTAGCAGCTCCGGCCGTGGCGGATCCCGCGAGCTTAAAATAGTGGTCATCTGACAGAAATGATGATTGAAGAGGCTTTAATAACTCCAAAGTACAACTCATGTTATGACCTATTCAGGACATGGAACTCGGGTTCATGGATCAGGCATTCAAATAATAGGTCACGCTGGATCTAGCTGTGCCAAATTTTATAGATTGATGCCGGTCTGAGTAACCATCTTCAAAATAGTTATAATCCCCTAAATCTTGATTCCAAGTCATTGGGTGCAACCGTCGAAAGGCCGACTCATACATCATATTAGATATATAAAGACGTTAAATCAATTCTATCAAGAAAATCATGCCTAAATGGACTTTTTCTTTTGAAAGGGTGTGAAAAGTTCTACCACTGGGAGGAGAGAAGCTAGCTTTTCAATATCTAGAATATAGCTTTCTAAATACAATCCAGACAATGGTGTTTCACTCCCGTCCTCAGCTGTATGTTCTTTGGGAATAATGGTGCTGCTACCGCCGATCATTTCAAATAATAATTCAAAATTATTTATATTAAATACTTCAGAGTCTCCAAATTAAAAGGGGATGTAATCACGGGACTATAGGTTAGTTTCTCCTCAAGCATGTCTGATTCTTGAAATCGATGAAAAATAAACAGGAGTTGAGGCAGGGTAACCCACTCTCACGTCACTTCTCGTGGTCTCAGATGCTCTGGATGACTTCAGCTATCGGCCTTGTGGAAGGTATCGGGAGACGCAGATTTTGGTGGTTTATCCGCTGCATATTTTGGCGATGATACTCTCTTATCTTGTGCTGGTAAAAAGCAAAGTGCGTTGGTGGCCAAAACCATCTTGCTGGGTTCTAAATGTGCTTCAGAATTGAAAGTTTAAACTTGCATAAGAGTTGAGTTCTGCATTATGTTTAAATATGAATGAGGGGGGAGCTTCTTTATTTGCGTCATGGTTGAGTTGCAGACAAGGGTGCTTGCCTTTCGTCCATTTGGGCCTTTTACTTCATCTTAAAAAACTTCCAAAGCAATGCTAGCACCCACTGTTATAGAAAATGAGCTCAAAACTTGCAACTTAATTGGAAGAAGAAGTTTTTATCATGGGGAGGCAGACTGACTTCGCTAAATTCTTTTCTGACCGCAATGCCTTTGCACTACGTGCCAATTTTTAAGCTCCTAAAATGGGTGATCGGTAAAATTGATAGAATGCGGAGAACCCTCCTTTGGAAAGATAAAGGAGAGCACTAGTGGATTTTATTGCTTAATTGGTCAATTGGAACAATGTTTGCAAAACTAAGGAGCAAGGTGGGTTGGGTGGGAAACAAAAATTGAGCAGATGAATCATTCTCTTTGGTAAAATGGGCTTGAAAATTCTTGTCCGAATCATCAAACGTGTGGTGGCGCCTGATTACTCGTTCTTATTACTGAAGGAAGAGATTGGGGATGAGGGGAGTAAGAAGAAGCATTATGGGTGTGTCACCAGTTTGAAAAGATATTTGCTTCCAAAATGCAACTTTTTGGAGTTGTGTGGCCTTCAAAATTGGTAATGGAGAGTCCACCAGATTTTGGGAGGTTGTTTGGATCCCTCAGTGCATCAGGTTTGAATTACTTTATGCCCAAGCCATCAAACCGTATTTATCAGCAGTTTTCTCTCAGTGAAGTTGGAGGAACTTTACAAGGAATATTCAGAAGCAGGAACCTTGATAGGAATGAGTTATTAAGGGTGCATTTGGTTAGCTATAAAAAATATACATATTTCTTTTTTAATTTTTTAAATATAAAAAATTAAAAATAATATTTGATAATATTATAAAAAGTAAAAAATAAATATTAAAAAAATTAAAATAATTATTTTATATGTAAAATAAAAAAAAATTATTTTTCAAAATTTACTTATATATATATTTTTTATTGCTTAAAACTTGCTTTTCTATATTTAAAACTTCAAATCAACCTTTTTTTTTTCTTGTCGAGCTCTTTACCTCTCCGCTCCTTTCTCCCTCCATTTTTGAATTCTTCTTTCTCATCGAATTTTTCACTTCCCCGTCCGAACAACGCTACGCTCTAATCTCGACGAATATCGAAATTGATGCAAAATGGCTTGTTAATTTACGATGGACACATTCTGCAATTTCCTCAACTTTGGAAGTCTAAGATGCCCCTTTGGCGAGTAACCTAGAAGGCGGAGAAAGTATAAGTGTTTCTATGGCTGGCCGCAAAAAACTGTTAGCATACAGGGGAGATTCTTACAAGGAACGGGTGGAATGTGAGCTCGGATTGTATATTTTATGGTACGGAACTGAATCTATTGGTCGCTTATTTTTTGCGTACTATTTCGTGAAAAGCACCTGGAAGACTCTCAAGCTTCAACTTATATTAAGAGGCCGGTGATCATCCTTCTCTCAACTTTGGATTGAGTGGAGGAGGAAGTTCAGCAAAATGGGGAAGAAAGCAGGGGACCAACCGACAGCAACAACTTGTTACGAGATATAGAGAGAATGAAATAATTGTTTGTTCATAAAAAGTAGATGCACCATTTATGCTGTTGTTGTTCAGAAGATTTTGTCTACTTTTCATAGATTGGGTGCCCTTTGTTCTTTCGAATCGGAACCTTATCATGAAGACCTTCGGCGCCGGCTGTGGAATCTGCTGTAGAGAAATAGTCCTTGACCCCGTCCTTGTATTGAAATGAATGTATTCCTTCCCATCCTTCCGCCTATAACCGCTTCTTTCCGTAATTACCTTTAATCATCCATGCAACGAAGCAGTTGCTTCATTCTAAAATAATTAAATATAGCATTTGTACGTGTCCAATTAATACCCGTTTTGCATATATTCAGCGGATATCAACAGCATCATAATGAATTTGCGAGGACTTCTATATAGGGTTCGATATTTAATAGTTGGAGACGATTGCAAGACTAGCAAGTAACTTCTTTTTTGCAGCTATATTCAGCTCGGCTTTCAAGGATCGAGAACCAATGAGGAAGAAGACCAGTAGAGATTTGCATTTGAACTCTCTTGGAGGTCGTAGGAGAGACCTGGGAATCTATCTGCCTTGGCCAAATTTGATGGATACAGTATCGAGGGAGGGTACGTTATTCCAGTTGTGTAACCGAAAATTACCGGCCAATGTAATCCATGTCAAAATTAAGAAAGAAACAATTCAAATGAAACAAAGTGACTTCCCAAATGACCGATGCTCGAAGATCGACAGACTTCCTAAATGATTTTGATTTTTGACTTCATTCGTTCGTTCGCCAACCATGGCACGACATCGATAATTCAGTTTAGAACTTTGAACCCAAATTCATGCATCTTATATATGTGTGAAAATGGAATAAAAATACCAAATTACTCTACCGGCATGCAGTTGCGAAGGAAAAAAAAAAAAAAAAACCATTTTATTGAGGACAAAAATGGCAGCAGTCCAAAACCAAAGTGGAAACACATGAAACTTGCACCATCTTTCATCAACCAGCACGCACATGAATGCCTATTGCAATCACCAGGATTGTCAGTATTGCAAAGAATATGATACTGTGAACCAGAATTGAGATCCCACTGGTGTACATATTACCAAACTCTATGATTCTTGCCCTGGCTGGCAGCTGAAATAAGAGCCCTGGTGATAGGAGAATGAAGAGGATCACTGCAACGATCACAGGCCCCCAATCGGTCGACATGTTGATCTTTCTCCTTGCTAAGCTTCAAAGGAAGAAGGATGGTATATTCTTTCCTTCTTTAGATTGGAATTATAGGTGGTGGTAATAAGAAACGTTCATGGAGAGGGAGGGAAGGTATACTTGAGATGAAAGCAAGGGGAGTGAAAAGAAGGGGTGGTGGCTTTGAAGTTAATGGGAGAGAATGCTTTGCACTAATTCTTTTGGTTATTCGCCACTTAGGGCTTCTTTTCATATTGTGGTCGGAAAAGATGGGAATGAGACTTTTGGAAAGATGTCTCGAGACCCATTAATTCCTCATTTCCTTGGAGGCATGTGTGAAAGGAGGAGACTCTAAAGAGTGAAGACCATCTTTTTTCGCAAGATGCCAACAGACCATTGCAAGTTGGCAGGGCAAAGTTGAGGACTTGAGATTCCTCACTTTGTTCTGTAATCCAACGTAGACTTCCATCAAGCTCCCATGTACATCATGCTTTTAACAAAAGGTACTGGCCATGACATGGCCATTTTCTTTGATTGGTTGGATAATGCTTCTCTTTTATTTTTAACAAGATCTGCAGCCCCGTGACTGCAAGAACAATCTCAACTTTTTCTTGTAAAATAAATAATATTAATTGTAAATTTGATTTATTTATGAACATGTAAGCATTCGAAACATAACAAGTAGTTCAACTGGTTCAGACGGGTTCCTCATCACTTATTGTTAGGACTCGGATTACTCTCCTATATATTGTGCAACCATCATATATTACCGATGAAAAGTTATTCTAAAATACTTCATCTAACTAAATTTTTAACCCAATCCATTTCTATCATAGTATAAAACAAATCTAACATATATGAACGGTCCGGATTCGATAAATGATGGATTTTTATTTGGCCAAAGGATTTATATCATTTTTTTTTTGGAATTTGAGTACCCACTCCTATTTTACGTACGATGTTATAGATTTTGCAATTCTTGCATGATTCAAGATCTTTTTCCCTCAATGCTATGTGAATCATGGAGGATGAAGCACTGCCATGTAGCAGAAATAATCTGCACTGGAAACAAATTATAGAAGGCAGCACAAATCCAAGCTTATGCTAGCTATTTGATATTGATAGGCTGTGTGTGGACTAGGCACGTACAAACATGCTACATAGTTCCAACTTGATGATCCAATCATAAATAGTTATATAAAATCCAACCATAGGTTTAGCCATTCGACATCTTTAATGTTTGGATTGTCAAACTGGACAATCTTATCACTCAACAAACCCAAACTGTGAGGAAACAGTTTCCTCACACATCCGAATACCTAAACAAACCTTGCGAGGGATTAGTCGTTGCAAGTCCTCCGTCAACCAATAGGTTGACTCCACTCACGTACTTGGTCTCCTCGCCACCAAGAAACAGCACCGCCTCCGCCACGTCCTCCGCCTTCAGCTGCACCCCCTTGAGGATTGCATGCTCGTGACAGAGCTCCTCCAGCTTCTCCACTCCCATGCCGAACGCCGCCGTCGCCAGCGGCGTTGCCACCCCATACGGCGACACGCAGTTCACCCGCACCCCGAACTGGCCGAGCTCCACGACTGCACTTCTCATCAGGCCCACCACCGCATGTTTCGAGCACGTGTACGCGGCCGACGCCATCCCCGGCACCACCGACGCCACGCTTGCTGTCATCACGATGCTTCCACGGCGCGCCGGGATCATCACACGTGCGGCATGCTTCGTCCCAAGGTAGCTCCCTACCAGATTAATCCCCACTACCCTTTCGAAGTCGGCCTTCTCAGATTTGCGTATCTGCATGCATGCCGAGCCGGCGATGCCGGCATTGTTGAACATGATGAAGAGCTTGCCATGACGGGAGACAGCGGCATCGACGGCTTCTCGGACGTGAGACTCGTCCGTCACATCGCAATGGATATAGGAGGCAACGGAGGAGCCGAGTGATTCACAGAGGGCTCGGCCCTTGTCATCCTGGACATCGGTGGGCACCGTGGCGGGTGAAGAGCTTGGCGGTGGCCTCGCCGATGCCACTGGCGCCACCTGTGATCAGTGCCACCTTGCCTTCGAGCCTGCATCATCTACCCAACACATTTAGAGCTCAACTACAAGAAGCTTGGCTTTAACAATCTAAAAAAGATTAATTTTATGAAAAATATAATTTTTAATTTTTTTATTATATATATATATATATATATATATATATATATATATATATATATATATATATATATATATATATATATATATATATATATATATATATATATATATATATAACTCTTGGATTTTCAATGTGATTCTTAAGTTTTCAATGTGGCTCATGGTTTTTGCCGCTATAATTAAGTTTGCAAAAGTTAATATGACTAAGTTTATTTTTTTGATTTCTTCAACACAACTAAGTTTATTTTTTTCAATATATATATATATATATATATAATTTTAAAAAAAACTTAATTATGTTGAAGAAATCAAAAAATTATATTAAATTTTGTAAACTTAATTGTAGTTGCAAAAACCATGAGTCACATTGAAAACTTAAGGATCACATTGAAAATCCAAGAATTATATGGAAAGTCTGAAGATTGTATCTATTGCATTTATTAGGGGAGTCAAAAGGTCACTTCTTATATTTATAAATAGATGGTTGCTGTAAAGAAGAACGTGTGGTGAAATAAAGAAAAGAAAAAAGAGAGCTTATGAGAAAATTTATACTCCTCCATTATTTTATATATTAAAAAATATTTTTTAATTTTTTTATTGTGTGTTCCACCATTGTTACATTCTCTATCAAAATCTATTAAAGTAGTATTAGAGCTTGGAGGTTGAAGAAAAAATATTCATATAATTTTTCATTCTATGATTCACCACCATCAACTATGAGAATTGGAACATCGTATTGCTGGACTTCTAAGATATTTAGAAGATTGTTCAGAAGGGATATAAAGAACTTCAAGATGATCATGGATAAACAACGGTACAAAAAATGGTTCTTATCGAATAAAGGAAGAAGGACAAGAAGGTCTTTTATTTTATTTATTAAGAGTTTGATAAAGTCAGATTCGAGAAGGTTGCCCATGCCAGCAATTCGAAGCAAGCTTGGGAGATCCTCGAGAATGCTCATAAAGGCGTTGAGAAAGTGAAGAAGGTGTGCCTCCAAATGTTAAGAAACGAGTTCTAGATTTTGAAGATAAAAGAAGGAGATCAATCTCGGATTATTTTACAAAGATTCTTTTTAATGTAAATTAAATAAAAATAAAAGATGAAAATATGGAGAACAAATGTACGGTGGAGAAAATTCTAAGATCTTGGATCAAATGTTTGGAGTAATTTAGTCCAGTACTGAACTCATTTTTCCAAAGGGAATATGGCAGAATTTTATGCGAGCAGCCCCGGTTATGTCAGGAGGAGGAGAGAGAAAGAAAGTATCCCAAGCAAACCTGCATCACGTGGCCATCTGTCAGCATCGTACGTACACACATCACCATGCCGCTGGATCCATGCTAAAATCATGAATCTCCTTGTAGGAAAGGAATGCTACGAAAAGGAAATTGAGCCCCCACCGTGCTACATGATGCTGTTACCAAAAAAAAAAAAAAAAAAAAAAAACGAGTACGCTGCATGATATAGATTTTGAAATTCTTGCATGATTTCAATTTTTTTTTGTCTCACTGCTATGTAAATCATGATGGATGAAACACTGCCATGTAGCAAAAATAACCTGCACTTTAAATAAAAGGATAAAAGGTAGTACAGATCCAAGCTTAGGCTAGCCATTTGACATTGGTAGGCTGTGTATGGACCAGGCACGTACAAACATCCTAAATAGATCCAAATTGATGGTCCAACCATAAATAATTATACAAAATCAGACCCCGGGTTTAGCCATTTGACATCATTAATGTTCGGATCGTCAAACTGGACAATCTTATTTTACTCAACAAGCCCAAACCATGCGGAAACTGCAGTTTCCTCACACATCCGAATACCTGAACAGGGCATGTGAGGGATTAGTCGTCGCAAGTCCTCCGTCAACCATTAGGTTGACTCCACTCACGTACTTGGCCTCCACGCCACCTAGAAACAGCACTGCCTCCGCCTTCAGCCTTGCCCCCCTTGAGGATTGCATGCTCGTGAACGAACTCCTCCAGTTCCTCCACTCCCATACCGAACGCCGCGGTCGCCAGCGGCGTTGCCACCCCGTGTGGGGACACGCAGTTCACCCGCACCCCGAACTGACCGAGCTCCACCGCAGCACTTCTTATCAGGCCCACCAACGCATGCTTCGAGCACGTGTATGCCGCCGACGTCATCCCCGGCGCCGCCGATGCCAGCTCGCTGTCATAACAATGCTTCACCAGCGTGCTTCGTCCCAAGGTAGCTCCCTATCAGATTAATCCCCACTACCCTTTCGAAGTCGGCTTTCTCGGATTTGCGTATCTGCAAGCATGCCGAACCGGCGATACCGGCATTGTTGAACATGATGTCGAGCTTGCCATGGTGGGAGACGGCAGCATCGACGGCATCTCGGACGTGAGACTCGTCCGCCACATCGCAATGGATATAGGAGGCAACGGAGGAGCCGAGGGATTCACAGAGGGCTCGGCCCTTGTCATCCTGGACGTCGGCGATCATCACACGGGCGCCGTGGCGGGTGAAGAGCTTGGCGGTGGCCTCGCCGATGCCACTGGCGCCAACCGTGATCAGTGCCACCTTGCCTTCGAGCCTGCATCATCTGCCCAACACATTTACAGCTCAAGTACAAGAAGCATGGCTTTAACAATCTAAAACGGGTTCATTTTATGATAAATATAATTTTAAATTTTTTTTTTTATGACACACACACACACGTATGTATGTATGTATATTCCTTAAATTTATTAGGTAATAAAACTTAGTTTAATGAACGAGTGATTTATTTTCGCATGCAAAAATATCTATCCCTTTTGAAAAAGAAGGGCTAAAATCTATTATATATATTGTAAAATGAAAGCATCTATCTCCATTCATTATGTGTTGTCAAAATAAATGCCTCCATCCACCATATGTCCCCCTATGATCAGATCCGATCCAACCTATGTAGATCCAATCTAAACTATTTTAAAGGACCCGCAAATCTGATTTGGGCTATAAAATTGAATCCATTTCATTTTCTGGATTGGATTTAGATTTATTAAATTTTGATTAAATCCGATCCGATTAATGGAGATTGACTTGAATCCATCTGACTCATGTAGACCCGTCTCAAACCGTTTTAAAGGACCTACAGATTCGGATTGGGCTATAAAATTGGACCTATTCTATTTTTTAGATCAGATCTAGATTTACTAAATTTTGACTTGATCCGATCCGATCCATGGAGACTTTTGGGTTGATTTGAATCTTGATATAAATGATCTGACCAGACCTAATCCGAATCCATTTGATCCATGTAGATCCGACCTGAATTGTTTTAAAAGACCCATGGATCTGAGTTGGGCTATACAATTGGATCCATTTTATTTTTCGAATTGGATCTGGATTTACTAAATTTTGATCCGATCCATCAAGACTTTTAGATTGATTTAGATCTTGATATAAATGATCCAACCCGACTCGACCTGAATCCAATATAAGATCCGAATTAGAATTAGTATATTTATTCATCTAACATTACAAAGTGATAGAAGTATATTAATTTAAAAATAGATAAAGTAGAACTCCCTGACTTTCTTCTACCTTCATTCGCCTAGACTTTTTATACAGATTGAAAAAGAATCAAAATTCTATTGATCAAAGATTGTTGCCTGTCATCATTATCTTTTTAAATTATATCAAATATTTCGGTATTTATTTTTATATACTCTCATTAGTTGAGTCTTGGTACTCATTTTAGTTTTATAGACTTCATTAGAAACATCAACAAGAATAAGAATATAACTAGAACTAGATATAGATTAGGAATAATCAATAGATTCAGTATCTGTTTGATAATCTGAAAATTGGTACATAAGCCAATAATTATAATCCAGATCCAAATTGAATTCGTATTTTATGGATCGAAGCAAGATTATACATAAATCTAATTTGATCTGAATCACACATTGGGTCAAGAAATTTGATCATGGAAGAAATTAAAAAAAAAAAGTTATGATACTTAGAAGCATTGAAATATGAATAAAGAAAGCCTCACAAAAGCAAGTTATTTTTCTGATAGGTGACGATCATAATAGAGCTTCACTTCAAAATGAATACAGAGATAAGCTCGAGCTCGACGGGATTTAGGTCCTCAATAATATCTTCTATCTGATCAAGAATCTCGTCAGAAATTTTCTATCACGTCTAGATACGGTCATGAAGGTCATGATAAGTTGCATCTCTTTTTTTAAAGTTTCTATTCAGATTTGATGCCTATATATCCAAAACATATCTAAACATATTAAGTATACACATATATAAAATATATTATATATTATACAATCATTTAAAAAAAAAAAAAATCCCGCACATTGTGCGGGTTATATGCTAGTTAATAATGAATTTGATTCCCTTATGATGTGTGTTTTGCATTATGAACAGTCGGATAAGGTTAAATCACCTTGCAGTGCCAAATATGTTGTCAAATGCATGACAGGCAACATGTTGAACAGCAACGATCTATTTTTGAAATAAATGGTTATTGGCTCCAACTCCATCCAACCTTGCATGGCTCTCTACCGTGCAAAGCATGTAAAGAATGCAACTGCCGACTGCCCACAGAGGATGAAAGGAGAAGAGGAAACTGCATTGGATATCCCAACAGGATGGAAGCATGCTAACAACAAATTCAAAGATTTTTGGGTTAGGGAATGGTTTGTATCTATGATGTGATAATAGATTTACCTTTCTTTATGCAAATCCTAGATCATCCACTGCATAGATCTCAAAATACTTTGAAATCCTTCACTCATGTACTTGCAGAGATCTCAAAATGGGCGGTACATAATCCTATGGCAGATTTGCGACTAAAGGTGAATCATTCTTTCGCGTAAAAGATACAACATGAGTCCATCTACTGCCATGACATAAACATTCCCATCCTTCGCCAAGGAAAGAAATTCTAGAGAATGACACTCTCAGAAGAGCTTTTCAATACAAAATCTCACAACTTCTCTCATTCCAAATCACCCAACATAGGGCTAGGACCATTTGGTATCAGTTTCTTCTTGACTTTAGCTCTTCTTAAGTTGGTCCACAAGGATGGAAGCGAGTGAAACCATTTCTTGATATTGAGTCTTTCTTTGCTTACTCTGGATAATCTGAAAATGACAAGAAATGAATAGATGGTGAGGGATCTCAGCCTGATTACGATAAAGAACACACTCTCCACAAACACAACAGTCCTTGGCATATGGGAACTTTTATGGACACCATACCAGAGATCAGAACACCAAAAAAGCACATAAAAATAATTTAGTAAAGATCGAGGCATACCTTGAGATTCATTGATATTTCTAATGCTAAAGATATCTTTGAGTACATGTAAGCTAAGTTTTTCCATACATGCATGTTAGACTATCAATTTAGATTATCCAGGAGTCACCATTGACACTTTAAGACTGCTACTTTGGCCTTGGAATAAGTTCTAAGACTGGCTTGTTCTCTAGATCCCTAGTTTTATATCGTGGCTTTATCACAAGCAACAATTTACTCTCCACTTTCTACCTCTAGAGTTTCTTGAAATAAAAACTATGTGAGGCGAGCAACAGAGAAAGAAATATAGGGTGAACATCTTATTTTACCATATTTTTCCTAATACCTATCTTAAAAATGTAGCTTAAAAGTCAAAGTCTTTCCTTTACTAACATAGTTATCGGTCCCATAATTAAAAAGAAAAACAATGTTCTTCTTTAAAAGTGGTTTCTGACTTTTAGGTTTCTTCTTTAAAACGGACACCGGAGAAAATTTGGCAAATGCAAAGCCTAACCATAGTTTCTTCTCTGGTGCCCAGCATATGATTTTTGTTCCAGTTTTCGGCCCTAGGGCTTCTAATACAGACAGCAGAATCAGCAAGATTTGGAAAAAGTTAGCTTAACGAAAAATCCACACCCATTCACGATCTCTAAAATGACTCTTCCCACCATGACCTGTAGAGAAGGCCAGGTTGCACCAAAAGATCTCAAAATTTAATATGATATCCTTTGGGGTCGGATATTGAGTTCGAGATGGAAGATCCAGGACACAAATATATTTTGCTGGAGTGGCACTCGTGGGTTTCCCTTGGTTTATGAAGAAAATCTTTGCTTTGATCACCACAAATAGAACCAAGAAACTAGCTAGGCAAGAGAAGTGAAATAAATGAGAATGACCGTTTCCGTAAGAAAGCACTCTCAAACCAAACAATAATGCAATTAATTATCCACATTTTAAAAGCCGACATATAATACGTTAGGAATTAAACATGATGATTCTACATGCTAGGGAGAGGTGCTTGTCCTTTCATTTACAAAAAGAGAAAACTCATACCCAAAGTATGCTATTTTGTGATAGCACGTACCTTCTTGCATTGGAGGTGAGCATGGAGGTGACTCCCATAGATGGTTAGAAGATTGGAAAAGCCACCCTTCACCTATGATCATTTAAGTCTTCGTTTTATATTTTCCACCGATAGGCAACCTGTTGGCTGGTCTCTATTTCTCCATTGCTTGCTTTGGACATAGCACAGGCAGCTGTTAGACTTACTGAGAGCACTTGTAGCAGCGGACCAAGCGCGGGGGGGCTTATTCACAATGCCACCAAAAGATTAAAGAAAATGCTCGAGCAACTCACAAAAATGTCCCTCAAAAAATCAATCAGCTTATGCGTTTTCTCATTGATCACTTTGAATCAACACCATCAATTTTGCCACATCAGGAGAACCCAATCCGTCTCTTGGTTAATACCCAAAGAAGGATGAGGAGTAAGCGTGCAATACATTCAAGTCAGTGAAGGTAGGTTTGAGCAATTTGTCGAGTCCAACATCAAACTGGGAAAAAGAGTGCGCATTGAGTGGCGCTTGGTCGGATTATTCATTAGAAGTTCCTGAATTAACACAGAAATTGCCAAATTGGATAGAAAATGTGTCACCCATCATCCGTTGCATTTCTTATTATTTTTTTCGTTGACAAAACCATGTATCTTGTTTGTGGAAGAGTAGCCTATCCTTTGTAATTGTGTTTAACTGCATTTTGTTCAACGTGGAAGTGGAGTAAGATCATTTTAACATAGTTAGTTACTCCAATTAATTAAGCCATCGAATATTATTTTGATAAGCAATTTTATCCTCGGATAGAATCATTTTGATGGAATAAGTCCCTTAGGATAATTTAAAGTAAATTATTCTATCCCACAGGATGGAGTAATTTCTTTACGAACACGTCAATGGAAATTCATGCATCCATCCATCCATTTATTTGTTGGTTTTTATGAAATTAGATTGAACTCTAGCCGAAGTTGTCCTCGAGGTAAGTTCCAAAGTGCATTTTTCAAGTGGGAATGGGACAAAGAATTCTTTTAGCGCTGATGTGCAGCCCCGATGCTAAATGCCTGTCCGCTCTCTAGGAAGGGGAAATTCTTTCTGCACCGGACACCATTCGCGATCATTAGCTATCGTGTAGGACTCAAATAAAAAATAAAAAAAATAAAATATCATGTTTAAATTTTGATATACGTGAAATTATATCGCCTATGATATAGAAAAAATATATATTTTTTTCATGAAATTCGATGAAATGGTGGGCTCAATCGAGGCAAGCCTGGGCAACCTTCGGCACGTACCACAATCCAGCTGGATCCATCATTCATAGACATGAGCATTGGGTCATGCTTGACCTAGCTCGGTCTGACTTGGCCCAGGCCTAACGGGTCTGATACTGTAGCGGGTTGTGCCAAGCACGGCCCATCCTATAAATGGGCCATATCGGTACGGTATGGCAAGCATAAAACCTTCGTCCGGCATGATTTTAGGCCCAAAAATTGATGAGCCGGGCCTGCTACGGCTCGTTGGCCCGTCAGACCCATTTTTTTTAGCCTTAATAGGCCGTGCCAGGCACGGCCTGCAACGGTATGAAATGGGCCGTGTCTGGCCCGCCTTGGTCCAGGCCCAACGGGCTTGGTACTGTAGCTAGCCATCCAAGCACGGCCTATCCCATAAATGGGCCATGCCGGCACGGCACGATAAGCATAAAACCCCCATCCGGCATGGCCCTAAGCTCGAAAATTGGTGGGCCGGGCCTGGCACGGTTCGTTGGCCCGTCAGGCCCATATTTTTTAGCCTTAACGGGCCGTATCAGGCACAGCCCGTAATGGTATGAAATGAGTCATGCCTGGCCTGACTCGTAACGGCTTGAAACGGACCAAATTGGCCCGTAATGGCTAAAATCGAATTTTTTTAAAATTTTTTTTAAGAGTTAAAATGGCTAGTTTTCTTATTTTTACTGTTTTAACCCCTTCAACAGCCAAAAAAAAAAGCTAGATTGAGGGATATTTTGAAAAAATAAAAATTTGAAACTTCTATAAATAAAGCCTTCCTCTTTCATTCTCACCACATCAATTCATCAAACTAATTCTCTCTCTCTTTAATCTTTCTACTTCTATTTGTTATCTTTTCTAGCAATTTTTCTTTCTTCCATTAAATTATTTAGTACGTAGTAATTATAGTTTAGCAATTCAAGAGTCATACGAGGTCATAGTTCAAGGGCAACTTCACAAATTTGGCTTTTCCGCTCTCCGGCTATCCAACCTTCGGTGGCCCGGCCCTCCTCTTCTGGCTTTCCAATTCTTCAGTCTCAGCTCCACCTCTTCTTCCTCTTTAGCTCTATAATTTAATTTTCTTTTGTTGATTACTGGTTAGTTTTTATTTTTTTATATTTACCTAGTTTAGATGGCAAGTTATGATGATGAAAGTATAGCCGACGCCGTTGGGCATGCCAGCATCTCTTCCTATTTTGGAGGAGGAAGAAACTCTTTCTGCTCCCTCTGAAGCCCCTTCTGGGGAACCTGGATTCTCTTCCCATAAGAGGACTAGCACTGTGTGAAATGATTTCGATAGAATTTTGATAGATGGAGTCTATAAGGCAACATATAAAAAATATGCTAAATTATATAATTATGCCAGTACTGGAAGAACTGGCCATTTGAAGAGACATCAAGAGTCTCATAGGATAAGTGATTCTCATCTTTAAAGCACTCTTAATATACAAGGGGTGCTCTTGTTGGAACTTTTGCTTATAATCATGAAAATCAAAGAAAGACACTTGTAAAATGAATAGTTAGAGATGAATTATCCTTTAGCTTATGTAAATCTTTTAATTTTGAAGAATATGTTCAATTAGCTTTACAACCCACTTATAGAAAAACCAGTAGACATACGTTTAGAAGAGTAGCTATGACAAATTATTTAGCAATGAAGCATGATTTAATTGGTACTCTTTCTACTTTAAATGCAAAAATATCATTAACTTTTGATATATGGACTGTATCTGTAGGTAGTATGTATTTTATTTCTGTTACTGCTCATTACATAGATAATGATTGGTAATTAAATAAGCGTATTCTTGCTTTTCATTTTTTTGATTATCCCCATTCTAGTCAATAAATTTTTAATATTATTTATCAAACTGTAGCTGCATATGGCATTAGTAACAAAATTATGTCTGTTACATTTGATAATTCATCTAATAATAATGTAGCTATCCAATTATTGAAAGACTTTTTTCGTTCCATTTTTAATGAAAAATTATTTCATATTAGATGTGCATATCATATTTTGAATTTTTCTGTTCAAGCTGGAATGGGCATGATTCAAAATATAATTATAAAAATTAGAAATACGATATTTTTTATTCATGCTTTAAGAGCACGATTGCAAGAATTTAAATAATTATATTTAGACCACCATAAATATTTTAAAAAATTAAACTTGATTTAGTTACCCATTGAAACTCTACATATATGATGATTCATGATGCATATCCATATAAAAATTTATTAAATACATATATAAATGATCGTGGATTAGGATTTATTTTGATTGAAAATAATTGAAAAAAAAATTTAGAAGATTTTTTAGTTAGTTTTTATAATGCTATAAATACTCTTTCTGGTATTTATTTTTCAATCTCTTGTGCATTTTTACAACAAGCATATATAATTTGTGGTCAATTTGCACAATATAGATTTGATGATGTTTTAATGCCTATTATTTATGAAATGGAAAGAAAATGGAATCAATATTGGGATATGGTATGTCCAATGCATAACTTAGTTACTGTATTTGACCACGGATCGAATTAAGTGGCATACATATTTTACTTGATGAAATTGATAGATATATGAATTATGATTTTGAAGAATCTAAAATTGAGATAACTCAGCTACTTCATGATATTTTTGCATTATATGATGAAAAATTTCATGGATCTACACAGTCCATATCATCTTCACAATCAACTTCTAGTACTTTTCGTTCATTATTTATTTTTTTATTTCTTGTACATATGAGACATTTACATGTATCTTCTTCATCTGCATCTTTTTCAATTTTAAGTAATGAATTAAAATTTTATTTATGAAATAATATATCTTCTGCATTAGATGAAAATCAAATAGAAAATCTTGATGTATTTCCGTGGTGGAAGAATGTAAAAAATCAATACCCTATTATATCTGCAATTGTACGTGATATTTTAGCTGTGCCGATGTCCACAGTAGCATCAAAATTAGCTTTCAGTGCAGGTTGACGCATTTTGGATGAAAAGAGAAGTAGGATGACGGACGAGATAGTTGAGATGCTGCTCTACTTTAAAAATTGGCTGGATGCGGAGGCGAGACTTCAGGACAAAGGAGGACATGATATTGGATCTGATGATGAGAATGACACAAATACAATAAATAATTAATAAGATTTATTTTAAATTTTTAATTTTTAAAAATTATATATTTTTACTTTTTATTTGTTGAGGTGAGTCACCTCTATTTTCTTATCAGTTCTCTCTCTTTATACTCGGAAGGTTAGGCCTAACCCCCCTCCATCTTTTGTATAATTTTGATTTATATTAATAAACTGGTAAGGATCCACGCCAAACCTTCCACTATTATAAGATGGTTTTTATTTTTATAAAAAAATTTAATATCTTATATTTTTTATTTATCCATCAACTTAATTTATTTTATAAAAAATATTTTTTAAAATAAAAATTTTAAAGAAGCTATAGCGTACTAAATGGACTGTGCCAAGGCCCATATGAGCCATGCCATGGCATGGCCCATATGAGCTGTTGGGGATAAATCCCGCTCCTGCCGAAGCCCGGCTCGACGCTCAGCCCAATGTAACCAGTAGCCGCTGAGGAGCTTTAGCGCCAGGCGCCAGGCCGAGCCCCTACCACGGCCGAACTGCCTAGAGGCCGAACTCCCCTGCACCAAGGTCCGGGCCGAACTACCTAGCTGCCGAACTCCCCAGCCCCAGGCTCCGGGCCGAACTCCCAGCGGTCGAACTTCTTCCAGCAGGCCGAACTGGTCAGCTTCCGAGCTTCTTCCGGACTCCCAGCGTCGAGACCAAACTTCCTGGGCGGCCGAACTCTTTCGGACTCCCCACGGCCGAACTCCTTCGGACCGACTCCAAGCGGCCGAGCTTCAATGAAGTCCCCTCAGCAGTCGTCACTCGGCCGAACTCCGCAGCGGTCGCCCTCATCGAACTTCGGCCGATCGAGCTCCTACCGAATTCTCAAGTGTCCAAGCCTCAGCCGAAGTCCAACAGCCGGCCGAACCTCCAAACGGCCGAGCTTCGGATTCTCAGCAGCCGAACTCTTCAGCGGACGAGCCTTAGCTGCATACCTCCAGCCAGACGTCTATGGGAGCCGAACTCCCTCCTATCTTCTTCTTCAGGAGCCCGAACTCCTCCGAAATGGGCACACGAAGGCCTTCAACCCTTCATTCGGCAAGCTCTGCAACCGCCGCAGGCGATAGCGACCCACTGTCAGGCGGCGATGGCTGTCACCCTCAATCCGCCGACTCAGGCGGCGATGGCTGTCACCCTCAATCCGCCGACTCAGGCGGCGATGGCTGTCACCCTCAATCCGCCGCACACGGCACCAGTGAGACTGACTCCGCCGAACCTCGAGCGGCCCGCCAGCACGCGGCTGCAGTTGTCACCATCAAGCTCCACTATATAAAGGACCCTCCCGACACGCTAAGGCTAGGCTCTCTGAACTCTCGACTCTCTAAGCTCTCCTCCACATCTCTAAGCTCCGGAACTCATTCCGAGCACTCCATTACTGTTGGCCGGAAACTAACTTGACCGTCGGAGGGTCCTGCCGGAGCCACCACCCCACCGGTTCCGGACGGGACTTCGTTTTGCAGGTCCCCGGCGGCGCTCAGCGGCCTCGATTTCGGCGACCTCCGGCGGCGACGGATTTCTGCACCAACAGATTGGCGCTAGAAGGAGGGCCTGAACCTTCGAGGTTCCCTTGTTCTTAAAGGAGTGCTCGGCGACGATTTCCTTCCCCTGCTCCGGATCTCTCTTCTCCCTCTTCAGTATTCCTTTTCTGGAAAGAAAAATGCCCCCCAGAAGAGCCTCGACCCGGAGGTCGGCAGCCTCCGCGGCCCGATCCCGTTCGGGTCCGTCCGCTCCCACTCCGGCCCCGGCGACACGGGCCCGCTCCGTACTCGCGGTAGATGCGGAGTGGTTCGACCTGCTTGCCCAGCAGGTCCGCGATCTTACGGAGGCGGTGCAGGCAGTGCAGGCCACGCATTCGCGAGGTCCGGCGCCCACTCGACCGGCGCGGGGTTCCCCGGAGCCCGGGAACCCAGTCCAGGAGCGACCGATGTGGGCTACCCAACCTCCGGCCCCCGGGAGAGAAGGGCAGCCGGCAAAGAGCCCCTGCTCGGACCGCGGCTCGACCCAGGGAGAGGCTTCACACCTATTCCGCGAGAAGACCTTGGGGATTAAGGATCGCGAAGATTTCCTGGATCAAAGGCTCTTGGAGATGGGACGACGCATAGAAGAACTTCGTCATACTCCTTCCTCCCACGGTAACGATATTTGCACTGATCCTCCCTTCTCACAGAAAATTATGCAGGAACAGGTACCGCCGAACTTCAAGCTCCCGCATTTTGAAAGCTACGATGGGACCACCGACCCGGTCGACCATTTGGAGGCCTTCAGGACAACGATGCTGCTCCATGGCGCGCCTGATGCCATTTTGTGTCGGGCTTTCCCTTCTACCCTCAAGGGAGCGGCCAGGAATTGGTACTCGGCGCTTAAGCCGGGCACCATCCTATCGTTTGACCAAATGAGTCAACAATTCGCGGCCCACTTCGTCAGCAGCAAACGGCCGCGCAGAGGCTCGGATTCCTTGTTGGCCATCAGGCAAAAAGAGGGGGAACCCATCCGGGCTTACGTCACCCGGTTCAACGCTGCCGCGCTGGAAGTCCGGAACTTGGACCAATCAGTTGCTATGGCCGCCCTCAAGGGCGGCCTTCAGAAGAACGACCTGTTGTTCTCCCTGGAAAAGAAATATCCCAGGGATTTCGCTGACATGCTAGCTCGGGCCGAAAGCTATGCCCGGGCAGAGGAGGCTTTTGAGGCCAAGGATAATGAAGCTCGCGACAAGCGACGAGTAGGCAGAGCGGGAAGGCCCGCCGAAGAAAGAAAGCGCACCGAAGCTTGGCCGCGCTCCCGAACTCCCCCTGGTCGTGGGCGAGCCCGGACTCCACCTCAGGCTCGGGGGCGGGAAGCCACCGACGGAAGGGCACGCCGAAGTTCCCCTCGGCACCGAAGTCCCCCCCGACGCCGAAGTTCCCCCCGGCGTCGAGGTTCTCCCCCGCGACGAGGTTCCTCTCCGCGCCAAGGTTCTCCCCTCCGACGGCGTTTTCACAGCTACGCCCCCCTCAACGCCTCGAAGGCTCAAGTGCTGCTGGAGATCAAGGGACGACTTTCAGAGCCGGAGAGGATGCGTTCCCATCCCAGAAAATGCAACCCCAACAAGTTCTGCCTTTACCACCGTGACCACGGTCACGATACCGAGGAGTGCATCCAGCTCCAGGATGAAATCGAGGAGCTGGTCCGGCGGGGCAGGCTTGGCCGATTCCTGCAAAGACAACCTAAAGAGCGGGAAGATCGGCCGAGAATGTTGCCGCCGAATGGAGAGGATCGGCAGGAGGATCGGCCGCCTCTCGGCGTCATTAACACCGTCTCGGGAGGACCGCAGCGGGGAAAGACCGACGAGTCCGAGGGACCGGCGAAGAGGCAGAGGACCTCGGAGCCCGTGACCTTCACCGAGGCAGACGCCCAAGGGATCCGATTTCCACATAACGACGCGGTTGTAATCTCTTTAAACGTCGCTGATTATGATGTACGCCGCGTTTTGGTGGATAATGAAAGTTCGGCGGACATATTGTTTTACGATGCCTTCTTAAAAATGTCCCTACCTGACACCCGCTTAGGACCTGTAAATTCCCCCCTGGTCGGATTTGCCGGACACGCCGTTCCGGTCGAAGGCATGGTGACTTTGGCGGTGACGGCGGGCCAATCCCCAAAATTGGCCAAGGCGCGGATCGACTTTCTGGTCGTGAGGACCCCGTCCGCCTATAATGCAATCCTTGGGCGACCCGGCCTAAACGCACTACGGGCGGTAGTGTCAACCTACTACTTAAAGATGAAATTCCCGACGAGCCACGGAGTCGGCGAGGTCAGAGGAGACCAGGCCCTGGCAAAGTACTGCTACTCAGTCGCCCTGCGCGGGGGAGACCGGCCTGACCCTTACCTTATTGATGGACTGGACGTCCACGACGACCTCACTGAAGAACGGGGCGAACCTGCGGAAGACCTCGTCCCTGTGTCCTTACACGATGGAGACCCGGGGCATGAGGTGCGGATCGGCTCCAACTTGGCGGCCGAGGTTAGGGGACAGCTCGTCGCTTTCCTCAGAAGGAATGCGGACGTCTTCGCCTGGGCCCCAGCGGATGTACCAGGGATCGACGCCGATGTTATAGAACATCGGCTGGCCATCGACCCAAGGCACCGACCCATCAGAGAAAAGTTACGCCACCAAGCCCCAGAGAGACAGAAGGCGGTAGCCGAAGAAGTGGATAAGCTCCTCGAAGCCGGACTCATCCGGGAGGTCAACTATCCGACCTGGGTCTCGAACGTGGTCCTCGTCAAAAAAGCAAACAACAAATGGAGGATGTGCGTCGACTTCAAGAAGCTGAACAAAGCCTGCCCAAAGGACAGCTACCCCCTGCCGAGGATCGATCAGCTGGTGGACGCAACCTCGGGCCACGAGCTCCTCACTTTTATGGATGCATTTTCTGGTTATAACCAGATACGCATGGCACCCGAGGATGAAGAAAAGACCACCTTTATTACTGACCGAGGTCTCTCTATTGTTACAGGGTCATGCCTTTCGGACTCAAGAATGCAGGAGCCACCTACCAGCGCTTGGTCAATAAGGTCTTCAAGGGGCAGATCGGCCGCAACATGGAGGTGTACGTGGACGACATGCTAGTCAAAAGCCGAGCCTCGACAGACAGACCACCTCGCCGACCTTGAAGAAACTTTCGGTGCGCTTAGGAGGCACAAGATGAAGTTGAACCCGACCAAATGCGCCTTCGGCGTGACCTCCGAAAATGCACCTTCGGCGTGACCTCCGAAAAATTTCTAGGATTCATGGTGTCGAGATGCGGAATCGAGGCAAATCCCGAGAAAATTCGAGCCATTCAGGAGATGACTGCCCCGAAAATAATTAAGGAAGTTCAGCGCCTGGCTGGAAAGGTGGCGTCCCTGAACCGCTTTGTCTCGTTTGTCTCGAGGTCGGCCGAGCGGTGCCTGCCCTTCTTCCAGGTCCTCAGGCGACCGAAAGATTTTTGCTGGACAGCGGAGTGCAAACAGGCATTCGAGGAGCTCAAAAACTACCTCGGCGCACCCCCGCTGCTGGCAAAGCCCGAACCTGGAGAAGGGCTGCTCCTGTACCTAGCTGTCTCTCCAATGGCCCTGGCGGCTGTCCTGGTCAGGGAAGATATGAAGGCGCAACAACCAGTCTACTACGTGAGCCGAGCCTTGAGGGATGCGGAGACCAGGTACTCCAAGTTAGAAAAATTAATTTACTGTCTTCTAATCGCTGCCAGGAGGCTCCGACCTTACTTTCAGGAGCATACCATAACGGTCCTCACGGACCAACCAATAAGAGCCGTCCTCCACCGAGCAGACGCTTCAGGAAGAATCGCCAAATGGGCGATCGAGCTCACGGAGTTCGACATCAATTACCGGCCCAGGCCATCGATCAAGGCTCAGATACTGGCGGACTTCGTGCTGGAATGCACCGCACCAGTTGAAGCCGAACTTGAATCAAGCGAGATTATCATCGGAGGGAGACCAAGCCCCAACGAGGCTGAGCTGTGGCGGTCGAGCTTCCCTGAAGAAAGGGCCGACCTTCTTGAAGGCGCCTGGGTTCTGCACGTGGATGGCTCATCCAACTCTAGCGGGGCCGGCGCAGGGCTGGTCCTGGTTAGCCCCGAGGGGATCGTCACCGAGTACGCACTGCGCTTCGAGTTTTCCACAACCAACAATGGGGCCGAGTATGAAGCGCTGATAGCCGGGCTGCAGATAGCCAGGGAATTGAAGGTGGGTCGGCTTCAAGTCTATAGCGACTCCCAGTTGGTGGTCGGTCAGGTCGGCGGCAGCTACGAGGCGCGGGAGGAAAGCATGGTGATGTACCTCGGGAAGGTGAAGAACTTAATACCAGCCTTCGACAGCTTCGACATTCGGCACATCCCAAGGACCGGGAATACAAGGGCCGACCTTCTCTCCAAGTTGGCCATTTCTGCCCCGGTCGAACTACCAAAAGAAGTGTTTCTGGAAACTCTGAAGTGCCCGACCACCGAAGAACCTCAGGCCATCCTGCGGATGGACTTCGAGCCCAGCTGGATCGACCCGCTGATCGCCTACCTCGAAGAAGGGGTCCTCCCTCACGACCGGAGAGAAGCTCGGAAGCTCAGGAGTCAAGCCTCCCGCTACGTCTTGTACGAGGGCAGGTTATATAAAAGGTCGTACTCCCTCCCGTTGCTGAGGTGCCTCCGACCCTCTGAGGCCTACATCGCGCTACAGGATGTCCACGAAGGACTCTGCGGGAGTCACGCAGGAGCCAGATCCCTATCGCAAAGACTACTTCGGCAAGGGTACTACTGGCCAACCCTACTTCGTGATTCCACGGAATACGTGAAGAAATGTGACCGCTGCCAGAAGAACGCCAGCGTGCAAAGGCAGCCGGCGTCCGAACTCACTCCGCTCACTGCACCCTGGCCCTTCGCGCAGTGGGGAATGGACATCCTCGGCCCCTTCCCAACGGCGTCCGGACAACGAAAGTTCCTCCTGGTCGGTCGATTGACTACTTTACCAAGTGGGTCGAGGCGGAACCACTAGCGAAGATCACCGAGGCCAAGGTGCAGGACTTCGTCTGGAAGACGCTGATCTGCCGGTTCGGTCTGCCCCGAGCCCTCATAACCGATAATGGGCGACAGTTCGCTGGAGCCCGGTTTGCCGAGTTCTGCGAAGGACTAAATGTCTCCCACCACTTCACATCGGTGGCTCATCCGCAAGCCAATGGGGAAGCCGAAGTGACCAATCGGACCCTGCTGCAAGGCCTCAAAACGAGGCTCGACAGGGCAAAAGGGGCCTGGGCAGACGAACTCTACCACATCCTCTGGGCATACCGAACAACGCAGAGGGTACCGACCGGCGAGACACCCTTCGCCTTGGCCTTCGGCACCGAGGCAGTCATCCCGATCGAGCTCAAACTCCCGTCTGCTCGAATCGTGGGCTTCAACGAGCAACTCAACCCCCAGGACCTCAGAGCCAACCTCGACCTTCTAGAAGAAAAGAGGGAGGCAGCCCGCATCCGGATGGCCACCTACCAACGGAAGGTGGCTCGGTATTACAATTTCAGAGTCAAAAGCAAGGCGTTCAGAGTTGGGGACTTGGTGCTCCGACGAGCAGCCGTCTCTCAGCCCCAGAGTCAAGGGAAGCTCGTCCCAAATTGGGAAGGTCCGTACGAAGTGGTGGAGGTCATCCGACCTGGAACCTATCGCCTAAAGGAGCTCGGAGGACTAGCGCTTCCCCGACCTTGGAACTCAGAAAACCTGAGAATGTACTACCAGTAGTTTCCCTCAATAAAACCTTGTTGCTCGACACTATCGTTTCAGGGTCGCTGGGAAAAAAGCGAGCGGAAATGTCCCGCTAGGAACAGGAGGAGAACCTCGTCCTAGCGTGAGCAAAGTCGAAGGCCCCGTCCACAAAGGACGGGATGGGGGGAGAAGCGAGGACGACGGTCCTCATGTGCCCCCACAGCCGGCTAGGAACAGGAGGAGAACCTCGTCCTAGCGTGAGCAAAGTCGAAGGCCCCGTCCACAAAGGACGGGATGGGGGGAGAAGCGAGGACGACGGTCCTCATGTGCCCCCACAGCCGGCTAGGAACAGGAGGAGAACCTCGTCCTAGCGTGAGCAAAGTCGAAGGCCCCGTCCACAAGGACGGGATGGGGGGAGAGCGAGGACGACGGTCCTCCATGTGCCCCCACAGCCGGCTAGGAACAGGAGGAGAACCTCATCCTAGCGTGAGCAAAGTCCAAGGCCCCATCCACCAAGGACGGGATGGGGGGAGAGGCGAGGACGACGGTCCCCATGTGCCCCCACAGCCGGCTAGGAACAGGAGGAGAACCTCGTCCTAGCATGAGCAAAGTCGAAGGCCCCGTCCACCAAGGACGGGATGGGGGGAGAGGCGAGGACGACGGTCCCCATGTGCCCCCACAGCCCGTTGGGAATAGGAGGAGAACCTCGTCCTAACGAGAGCAAAGTCGAAGACCCCGTCCACGAAGGACGGGATGGGGGGAGAAGCTCGGACGACGGTCTGGATGTGCCCCCCACAGCCCGTTAGGAACAAGAGGAGAACCTCGTCCTAACGTGAGCAAGGTCCAAGGCCGAGCCCCAGAGTCTACGGCAAGCTTCACTGCAGAAGACGAGGTCTCCTTCGGACCTCAGCTTCAACTTCGGTGTCAGCATCGGGAGCTCCGGGAGACGGGATCTCCCCCAAGCGATCATAACCTTGACTGCAAAAGAGGGGGTCTCCCCCGAATCGACTTCGGTTGATGAAGGCAATGTCAACTCCGACCCTGACCACGGGGGGCGACATTGACTCCGGCCTCAACATCGGCTTCACCAATTTTGGCTGGAAACGAGTCCCACTTCAACTCCAAACATCGACTGGGGACGAGGTCTCCCCCAAGCCTCAGCTTCAACTTCAGCATCAATATTGGCTGGAGATGAGACCTCCCCCGAGCTTCAGCTGCAACAAACGCGGAGCCTGGAAGAAGACTTCGGCAGTCGCCTGTTTTGATACTCCCTTCCTTCAATTTTTGAACTCGGGAGTGGGGGGGCTACTGTTGGGGATAAATCCCGCTCCTGCCGAAGCCCGGCCCGACGCTCAGCCCAATGTAACCAGTAGCCGCTGAGGAGCTTTAGCGCCAGGCGCCAGGCCGAGCCCCTACCACGGCCGAACTGCCTAGAGGCCGAACTCCCCTGCACCAAGGTCCGGGCCGAACTACCTAGCTGCCGAACTCCCCAGCCCCAGGCTCCGGGCCGAACTCCCAGCGGCCGAACTTCTTCCAGCAGGCCGAACTGGTCAGCTTCCGAGCTTCTTCCGGACTCCCAGCGTCGAGACCAAACTTCCTGGGCGGCCGAACTCTTTCGGACTCCCCACGGCCGAACTCCTTCGGACCGACTCCAAGCGGCCGAGCTTCAATGAAGTCCCCTCAGCAGTCGTCACTCGGTCGAACTCCGCAGCGGTCGCCCTCATCGAACTTCGGCCGATCGAGCTCCTACCGAATTCTCAAGTGTCCAAGCCTCAGTCGAAGTCCAACAGCCGGCCGAACCTCCAAACGGCCGAGCTTCGGATTCTCAGCAGCCGAACTCTTCAGCGGACGAGCCTTAGCTGCATACCTCCAGCCAGACGTCTATGGGAGCCGAACTCCCTCCTATCTTCTTCTTCAGGAGCCCGAACTCCTCCGAAATGGGCACACGAAGGCCTTCAACCCTTCATTCGGCAAGCTCTGCAACCGCCGCAGGCGATAGCGACCCACTGTCAGGCGGCGATGGCTGTCACCCTCAATCCGCCGACTCAGGCGGCGATGGCTGTCACCCTCAATCCGCCGACTCAGGCGGCGATGGCTGTCACCCTCAATCCGCCGCACACGGCACCAGTGAGACTGACTCCGCCGAACCTCGAGCGGCCCGCCAGCACGCGGCTGCAGTTGTCACCATCAAGCTCCACTATATAAAGGACCCTCCCGACACGCTAAGGCTAGGCTCTCTGAACTCTCGACTCTCTAAGCTCTCCTCCACATCTCTAAGCTCCGGAACTCATTCCGAGCACTCCATTACTGTTGGCCGGAAACTAACTTAACCGTCGGAGGGTCCTGCCGGAGCCACCACCCCACAGGTTCCGGACGGGACTTCGTTTTGCAGGTCCCCGGCGGCGCTCAGCGGCCTCGATTTCGGCGACCTTCGGCGGCGACGGATTTCTGCACCAACATGAGCTAACATGCGGGCCGTGTCAGGCCTGTGCATGTGTTGTGCCGTGTCTGGCCCGATGGGTTATGCTAGCCCAGGCTCTGAAGGGCCGTGTCGGGCCTGGGTCATGAGCCACCAAACCCCAATCCAACTTGATCATCTATTTTGGACCGTATCATGGCACGATCTACTATAGTATTATGCGGGCCATATCTAATCATGCATCTCCTTTTTAGAAAGAATTCCTGCTCCGTTTAAAGTATGCTACATGTTATATACAATAAAAGGAAATGGTTGCGCTTGGCACATGAGGAGAGAGAAAGAAACAATGCCGAGCAACCGTGCCTCACGTGGCTGTCTGTCATTTCCTACGTACATCTCTAGGCTCAGGGAACCAAAATCACATGACCATGTTCCGTTACCCCCAACAACGAGCATCCAGCGTCGAGCAATCCAACCCAAAACAAATGCCAGGTGACGGAACGGGAGATTTTATTATGACAAAGAGAAAGATTAATACAACAATAAAATAAAATATATAAAATTTATATAATTTAATTTATTGATCTAGATCTATGGATAAAGGCAGTATAAAAACTTTATCATGAAAAATTGAAGATTATATAGTACATAATTATTTCATAAATTTTAGCCTCCATTGTGCTAGATTTTTAGGATACTTAATTACCATCCAATTACTACTATCTTTTAGGATATGTCTATTTAAAGGTAAAAACCTTATCTAAAAATCTAAATCTTTTTGAATAAATATTTTAAAAAAAATATTTAAATAGAAAAATAATATATATATATATATATATATTTATTTATTTATATATTAGAAAATGGTTCAGAAATTTATTATTTATATTCTTTTGTATTACTAGTGTTGGTGCAGAAATCGAATTACCGTCGAAAATACCAAAGTGGATACTTGAGATCTCGTCAGTGAGACATATAAAATAAAATTCTAGCTGGAGGTGGATGACTCTGATATCATCAAGTCAGAAATCTAGCCAACAAGAATGGAATGCTCAAAAATTAGATGATGAAAAGAAGATGGCATATCTAGAGGATCATATTTATCAATGGAACTGTAATAGATTGGCAGTGACTATTATAACTAATTGTTAGTGGGCCATTTAGACCATTCCAATTTTGTTATGGTGGATGAGTAGGCGATCGTAACCGCTTGATAGTGGCCAGATATAATCTGATTGTAGCGTAGATGAAAAATGCTTGCTAATACTTGGAGGTCAAAGGCTTTCGAGCTCAACAGCTGGTTACATGGGCTGAAGTTGTATTATAGGATTGAGGTTGGATAAGCCAGGCTTGGGAGTCAGTTACCTAATATGGACTTATGTTTTGGACCTTGAGGTCGAACGAGCATTAAGTCTCCTGACTGTAACTGCGGTAGGGTCACTTCAACTGGCTTGAGAAAAGTTAGCTGGAAGTTTGACCACATTTAAGGTCGGATCCTCATGGGAACCGCTACTTCAAAGTTGCATATTGTGGTCAAACCTGAACTGAAGATCGGAGTCGAGAAGCTCGATAGATACTTGAGGTCAGACATTAGTGAGGAGTCATTGCCATTTCGGGATAAGTTATTACCAGGGTTAGACTAAAGGTTGGAATGTGCCGAGCTCGAAGATAAGTCTTTTAGTATCAATCAGAGCTCGGGAACTAGTTTGATTGCATCTTGGATTGGACTGCATCGAATGCTGAATGGTGCTTTTGGAGGCTTAGTGATAGTCGGTCTTTAAGGACTTTGGCGAGAACTATTTTTTTTCCAATACTTATCTTCCTACTTTTGAGTTCGAAGTTCGGACGAAGGAAGAATTACAACTTACAATTGCCGAAGTTCGATCTTGTTTTTTTGCTTATAAGATGTGATGTCTCTAGGAGAAATCAAGCCAGTATAGCAGTCTCATTATTATGGAAGAGCTCAAGATGATTTTGAATTTTGAAAAGCCTTTTGGTACGAAGCTCTACGCACGATATGATAAGTGCACCATCTGACATTAGCAAATCATAGTGGGTTGGACACGTGGCAAGCTTGGATAAGACGGTGGCGATTTGGAATTATGACGGTTTAGTATCTACCAGATATTTAAGTCCTCCTTTCTCTCTTTCTTTTTCATTCCGGCTTCTTTCTTCTCTGGTTCTTCCTTTGCGATCATCTTCCCTGACTTTGGCCACCCTTATTCTTCCGTGCCCCTCTGATCTGAGTCATTCTCTTTCCGTCTTTCTTTCGTAATTTCAACTATCCCATCTAGCCTTCTGCAATCCTAGGTTAATATTCTAACCATTTTTTTCAACATCTTCCTCTTGTTTTTTAGGGCTCTCGTTCGAGTATCTGTTCTTCCTTTACCTTCTAGGATCTTTCTTTTGATTTCCTCTGAATTTTGGATTATTTTCATCTAGTTTTCTTTCGATCTAAAATGGCTTCCCTCGATTTAGAGTTTTCTTGGTCAACTTCTGAAAACCCTTCTGAACCAAATCTTTCTAAACTCAGATAAGAGGTTGGTCTCGAACCTAGGTATGAGGTCAAATAGACCTTTGTGCCTGGAACCTTTGCTTCAACTCTTAATTTTGATGACCTATCTTTCATCTGAGCTCAATTTGGAGTTTTCTCTGAGTATGAACTTGAGCTACTAAGACTGGATAACAGAATTTGTTCTCCTCCCTCATGTCAGCTTAGATTGTACTTGGAGGCCTTCTGAGCTGGGCTTAGATTACCCATCCCATCCTTCATCCTTGAACTCTTCTGCTTTTACAATATGTCTTTGTCTTTTATTATCCCTAATTCTTTCTATTCTATTATTGGATTTCTTGCTGTTTGCCTTCTGGCTGAGGTCCAACCAATTATATCCTTATTTCAAACTTTCTTCACCATTAAGAGTCATCCTTTTGCCAAAAATTAATGGTATGTATCTCCATAAATCGGTAGCAAAGGTCTAATCAAGGAAGCTCCTTCTGTCCATGGCTGGAAGGAGCAGTTTCTTTTCATATCCAATCCCGCTATTCAATGGGGACTTTCTCACTGGAGTCGGCCGAAGGAATTAGTTCCCAAGGCACCATAGATGGGAAAGCAAGATTCTGAAAATGCTAAAATCCTGTAGGAATATAAAATCCCCTGCCTGGCCTAGCTCTTATCTAATCAAACTTTGTTTAACCTCAACCTAAATCTAGTTGATCTCAAAGGTATAAATTTGAATTCTTTCTAATTTTTTATCTTTTTTTGACCTCAGCTTACTTATATCTACAGAAATAATGCCCAAGGAGCTAGCATTCCTATAAAAAGACCACCAGATAAGAAAGAGAAAGGGCTCCAGCTTGGAGGAGGCATCAAAATGAGTGAATCCTTTTGTGTCGAGTCTAGCTATCTTAGCTCCTCTTATAACTGATGACCTGTAGGTCAAAGTGACTTCATTGACTCTAGTTGCACCACCTGAGACTGTCGAACGACCGCCCCCTGCTAAAAAGAAAAAGAAAGGTGGAGAGCAAAAAAAAAAGGCTCTTGCCATCAAGCCTCGACCATAGAAGGATGCTGGAAAATCAAGCAATGACAACATTGATTGGGACACTGCTACTTTTGACAACTGGAGGGTTATCCGAATCCTTTTGGAAGACAGCTTGGTCCAAATCGAAGTAGAGAGAATTTGTGAGCTGAGCTTTTAGGATTAGAAGAAGGAAGTGATCTTTGCCTTTCTCAAGGTAAGTGTTTCATCGTTTGCTAGTTTTAAGTATTTTGTAGTGATAAAGCTAATTCTACTATTTGTAGGTGAGCCATTTTTTATCTATTATCATTGAGTCGACTACTAGCCATAAGGCCAAAGTCACCAAGGTCAAAAAAGATGCCAAAGCTACCAGGGTGAGGCTTCTGATCATAAAGTTGAAGTTGAGCATCTTAAAGAGGTTCTCAAAGAAGTAGAAAAGACTTCGGCGAAAGTAAAAGAAGGATTAGCTGAGTCGAAGAGTGCCCTTGGGAAGGCGGTCCTATTTGGCCTCAAAGAAGGAGAAGAGGAAGGTCGCAGAATCCAAGGCTGCCAAAGTTAGAAAAGAGGAGAAGAAGAAAGTGGTGGATGCTAGGCACTTGGCAATGAAAGAATTCAAGTCTTCTAAGAAATTTACTGTAATCAAGATGCAGTTTGTCAGGGAAGCCTTCGAAGCCAGTTTTGAAACCTATAGGCATAAGGTTGTGAGCTATCATCCCGAGCTGAGCCTTGCTTTTTTGGAAGAGGAGCCAAGTGACCTCCCAGCCAAAGCTAATCTTCCAGTTATTGCTCCTTCTACTAAAGCCGGGGAGCTTGCTAAGATGGGAGCTTGCTAAGATGCTTCCAACTTTTGAAGCTGAAACTTGTCAACCCACCAAGGTCGAGCCAAGCTCCTCTGCTATCCCCCAGCCCAAGGTCAGGGACAACCCTTTGATTATATCTTTTTCTCTTTCTTGCCTATGCAATTAAATTTTTAAGCAATAAAAATTTATTTTCTCGTATCTTGTCTTGTGTGTTATGGCATGTTTGTGAAGCAGACTATGTTTGTAGATATTACAACCATATATAAACATGGGCTCAGGCCACTCCTTTACCTTAGGCCATTTCTCTTAAGACTCGGATTCGAACTCTTGGGAAAGAGGTTCCCCAAGTGATAACAATCATAAATTTATAAATAAAAAAATTAAAATATATAATAATTAATATTTATTTTAAAAAAATAATATTTTTATTTATATTTTGTAGAAAAGAAGCTCACCAATAAAAAGAGCTTGATTTATGAATTAAAACGAATCAAATTTGACATAATTCAAAGCTAAAATGGAGAAGAAATGAAGGCCAAAAAGTTTGAAATAAAATAAAAGACAGCTTGTTTAGTCTGAACCAGCTCAAAAGAATCGGTCGGCTCAGACTAATCATGGTCCAGTGACCCAACCCGACCGTCGTGCGAACTAGAGAAAACTAGCCTTCAGGCCCAGCTCGTTAGCGCGCTCACGCGAATGCAGCTCAGCCTAGGCCTAGCCCAGCATGCTAACATCATGTGGATGTCAGATTCATCATGGCTTATAGGAGCGGATCACTATGGCCATAGACCACATATAAAGGTGTGGATCACTATGGCCATAGACCTGACTTGCATGCGGTCTACGGGCAGGGTTTCAGCAAGCGCGATCCAATGAATCTTAGCATTGCTGATCGCCATCCAATGGGTGATAACATAGGTGGGTTTTGATCTCGGAGACTTCATCAAGTGCTAACGGATGGCCGAAGTCCATGCTGGTCGCCATCCAATGGCTGTGAATGAAGTCGATTTTGATTAGAATTTCTCAGGCCCCCTGAAGCATGATCGGACGGCATCCAATGGCTTAATGGTGAGATCCGATGGCCCATAATCAATCAGGTGTTAATCAATGGCTGGTGGTGGATTTTTTTATGATATTTTGAGCCTTTGATCATAGATTCGATGGTCAGAGATTCAGTAGATGATGGAATTTGATCTAAACTCAAATTCAAACTTTGGGAAGGACTCAAAAATTACTATTTTTCATTCTATTTAAGCCTCCTTACGACCCACAGCCGAAGCAGAGGTCCTCTGAGCAGCAATAGCCCACAGACAACTACTCTCCTTTCTTCTTTTTCTTCTTTCTTTTTTATTTTTTTTCTTCCATCCAAGGAGTTTGAAGATGACAATGGTAGAAGAATTCAATCACGTGTTAGGCTAAAAATCTCATCTCTCTGGGGAGTAAGAAAAATTTTTAGTATGAGAGTTTGTAATTTAAATCTTATTTATCTTTTATTAAAATTTAATTATTTATCATCAACATATTTTTTATATTTATATTTTTAATATTTAATTTTTTATAATTTATAACTAAAAGATAGATCGTAATCATAAAAATACGGTCTATACTCAAGTTAGAATAAATTATAGGATTTGTTAAATTTATTTTTATATTCTTTGATTGCATCATCTAAATAATCTGTCTGTAAGATGGGTCATGATCGTATTAGATATGCTCCATACTCGATAAAATAGATTATGTTAGAAGTGGATCAAGAAAATAAATTAAATATTATATATTATTTATGAAAAGATTACATAAATCAATTATAAACTTGAATTTTGAAAGATGGAATCGAAACTTGAGATAATTTTTTTTCTTTATTACTTTATTAAAATTACTTTTACTATTCTACTACTTTCTAATTTTCTACTACTTTAAAAATTTAAAAATTAATTAAATAATTTTTTTTCTCTTTCTAATTAACTATCCTAGATTCTTGAGAAAATCGACATCCAACTCACTACTATTCTAACCAATAGTAAGATTGATTTAAATTTATATTTGTACTATAACAACAAGCATCAAATTTTTGGCATTGTCGTTGGAATCTTGGCATGATTAATTAGAAAAAGATAAATATATAATTAATTAAAAAAAAATTATTATTTTTTAATTTTATTTAGTTGTTACTGTCTTTTATAACTGATTTTTTGCTTTCTATAGTTTAGATTAATTTACTGTATTTTAAGACTTAATCACTTAAATTTACTTTCTTTTATAAAATCAAAAGAATCAAAAACTAGAAAATATCTATAAAAAGATAAAACTATAAATCCTAAAAAAATATAAAAATTTTAGATCACTTAATTAATTTAGCAGAATCATAAATATAAAATAAAATTAATTTTTAACTTGATTGGATATCTTGTTTCTTTGCATTGCATCTCCATAATTAACATTAAGGATACTTATCCCATTAACTAAGATAAGATGGAGAATAATCATCCTTTCTTAGTCCAAAAATTACATCCTCCATTTTATATAACCTAAACCTTAATTTAAAAGTAATTAGACATTAACCTTAGGATATTCGAGCTTAATAGGATAAGAAAGCTCTAGAGTTGGACCGGATTTGAATTGATTAATTACTCGACGTCGAAGATAAGTGGTTTAAAGAAGATGGTTTTTAAATTAATTTTGTTGTCTGACCTTGCCAACTCAGTCGATGTCTAAAAAAAGCAACAAGTAGGGAATCTCTCACATCTTATGTTTATCTGGCCAAGTCAGTTATCCAGTCTTGAGCTTAGAGTGCTCGAAGGTGGTCTTAGAACAGTTATAAGCTATCTAGATCTAGGTTAACCCCAGGATAGAGATCCTGGAGTCCATGTTGAGCTAACTTGTTTATCATTATAATTCAATCCTAATTAAAATACTCTCCTCTATCGTCTCTAGATTTAGGATTTTTTAGAGGTCTCATCTTCAAAATTCTTTCACTTTGTTCTTTATCTTCTTCTCATATATATAAAAAAAATTATTAAATCAAAAACATAGAGAACACAGTAAATTATTCACTTTCTTCTTGAAAAAGAGAATCTAGATGATTAGTGAGAATAGAACAAAACCCTACCCTTGACCAAGTAGCCAACGAATCCGTTATGGATGAAATCAATCGTGAACCTCAGGTTCTAATGGACCTTTGCTATCTAGTGGGCTCAGTCCAACCATCTTGCATTTGACTATTCCAGACTGCTACTATCACCTCTGAGCTAAAATCTTAATCATTAATATGCTCTCTAAATTCTCTAGAGTTTTAGATACATATATTTTTATTGGAGAATTTGAGAAAGTTTGTGATACCATGAGAATACACCAGCTCTCGGAGGATGCTATTAAACTAAGACTGATTAATTTTGCCCTTAAGGATAATGCCAAGAAATGGCTATATAGCTTGCCAACCAACTAATCTTGTCTTGGAAAGGCTTTGTAAAGATGTTCTTAAGAAAATTTTTTTCTCATCATAAAATAGTAAAATTAAAACATGAAATTAACTAGTTCTTCCAATTGGAGGGTAAGTCATTTTGAAATTCTAGACCATTTCAAGAACTTCTTAAGCCAATGCCCATATCACGGGATAGAAATTTAGAGGTTGTGCAAAATCATTTATGAAGGTTTAGAACTAAGTTCTAGAACTATACTATAGTCGGTGTACCAGTGCCAATTCATGTGTAAGGAAGCCAATGAGGTCGAGCAAATTTTAGAGGACTTAGCAGAAAAGAGTCTACAATGGAAGACAACTAGAAAATTAGACAAACTCACACCATTAAGAGGAGGGATGCACCATGTTCAAACTTTCCTAGCTTCAGAGGCCAATTGGGAAAGCCTAGTCCATAGGATTGAGGCTCTAGAACTTCAAAGACAATGCCAAGTAAATCAAGTCTCTGCACTCATACGTAATAGATGCAGTAACCCAGGTCATGTACTAGAAGAATGTCCCTTCCTCATGAACTAGACTGATAATGATTATGCACAGGTAAATGCGGCATACTAAAGACCTAATAATGACCCCTATGCATCAACCTACAATCCATGATGGAGAAACCATGCAAACTTTTCTTGATCATAGAACACTAATTAGGGCAATCCTAATCAACAATCCAATTTTTCTTGGCCCCAAGGATCAAATTCAAATAGACCTACTGTCAATCAAACATATTCGAGGCCAATCAACCATTGAACAATCCAAATGATGAAAGGCTTAATTCATTAGAAAAAAGCTTAGAAGTCATGATGAAGTCACAAAATGATCTTATTCAGAATAAGAACCAACTTATAAATTCAAATTTCCAAGCCATTGTCCATTTAGAAATGTAGTTGGGTTATTTTTCCATGGCTCTTAGTGAAAGAGAAAAGGATAAATTACTAAGTCAATCTGAGGCTAACCCCAGGATCCAAAAGAACCAATGACCATAACAAGAACCCTAGAACAACTAATTGAATGCTATTCAAATTTTAAGATCTAAAAGACAAATAGATAACTTAGTGGGCACACCTGAATTAGAAAAAGAAATAGAAGAATCACTATCTAAACTAATATTTGACCAAAGCCAGTCTGAAGAACCTAAAAAAATAGAATTTGATTCATCAGTAGAGCCCTCACCAGAATTAGTTGGACCAATATCCAAGGCTATAGCATCCTATCCTAATAGACTTAAGTCCAACTAAAACTCATCCTAATTAGACAAAATCTTGGAGGTCTTTAAGCAAGTTAAAGTAAATATTTTCTTATTAGATATGATCCAACAAGTTTCAATATATACTAATTTTTTTAAGAACTTGTATATAAAAAAAAAGACCACTAATGTACCTAAGAGAGCCTTCCTGGTAGCCAATGTGAGTTCATACCTATCAAACCATATGCTAGTGAAATATAAAGGACCAAGATCTCCCACTATCTCATGTATTATAGGAAAAATCTTCATTAATAAGGCTCTATTAGACTTAGGGATGAGTGTCAATATATTATTGTATTCAATTTATAAAAAGTTAGAGTTAGGGGAATTAAAGCCTACATGAATGACTTTACAATTAGCAAATTGGTCTATGAAAATATCAAAAGAAACTGTGGAGGATGTATTAATTAAGATCAATGATTTCATCTATCCAGTAGACTTCGTGATTCTAGAAATGAAACCATAATAAATCCTAATGGCTACATCCTAGTTATACTAGATAGACCATTTCTAGCCATAACCAATGCTCAAATCAATTATCGAAATGGCCTAATGAAACTCTTCTTTGATAACATAACTATAGACCTAAACATTTTTGACTTGTTTGAAATAAATCAAGCAAGTGACCTAAATTGGATATAGGACAATGTGTATGAACCCATTGACCTGAGCAATGAAGAGTTCAACTATGAACTATTGATGGACCAAGAAGATGAGGAGGTCAATGAAATCTCGTCAATTGGTGATCATAGGATGGAAACAAGATGAGAGCCTCCAGTTGAACCACTTGAGATAATGGTTGAACCATTACCCAAACCATCCATGGAGGAAGAACCCAAGTTAGAACTCAAATCACTCCCTAAGCACCTGAAATATGCCTATCTAGATCCATCAAAAGTCTTACCAGTAATCATTTTAGTAGACCTAGACCCCATGCAAGAGGGAGAATTGTTGACCATCCTAAAAAAAATAAAGAAGCATTAGGATGGACCATGGCTAATTTAAAAAGAATTAGCCTCTCGATTGTTTTGCATAAAATTCATCTATTAGAGGAAGCTAAGCCAAAAAGAAGATACTCAATCTAGCCATAAAAGTTGTGAAAAAAGAAATAAGAAAACTTATTGACAATAGAATAATATATCCGATCTCAACCAGTTCATGAGTAAGCCCAGTATAAGTGGTACCCAAGAAGTTAGGAGTTATTGTAATCGAGAATGATAATAATGAGTTGGTCCCAACTAGAGTTCAAACTAGATGGAGGGTCTGCATCGATTATAAAAAATTAAATGCAGCCACTCGAAAGGATCATTTTTTCTTGCCCTTTATAGATCAAATGTTAGAATGATTAGCAGGATATGATTTTTATTATTTTTTAAATGGATACTCTAGTTATAATCAAATTTCTATAGCTCCAGAAGATTAAGAGAAGATAATGTTTATCTGTCCATTTGGAGCCTTCGCCTATAGATACATGCAGATTATGTAATGCTCCATCTATATTCCAAAGGTATATGATAAGCATCTTCTCAGATATGGTAGAATGGTTCTTAGAAATTTTCATAGATGATTTTTCTATCTTTAGATCTACCTTTTTCGAATGTCTACATCATCTCAGACCATTTTTAAAAAGATGTAAGGAGAAGCATCTAGTACTAAATTAGGAAAAATATCAATTTATGATCAAAGAAGGCATTATCCTTGGCCATGTAATCTCAAAGAGGGGCATCAAAGTAGACAATGCCAAGGTAGACTTAATCATAAATCTTCAACCACCTAAATCAGTTAATGAAATTCACTCATTCCTTGGACATGCTGGTTTTTACAGGAGATTTATTAAGAATTTTAGTAAAGTGACTTAACCATTGACTAACCTATTGGCTAAGAAAGTCAAGTTTGACTTCACATCTGAATGTCTCGAGTTCTTTGAACATCTAAAGAAGGAATTAACTTTGACCTTAATTATTCATCTACCTATATAGACTCAACCTTTTGAGCTTATATGCGATGCATCCGATCATGCCATAGGAGCTGTTATAGGTCAAAGGATTGATAAACTACCATGAGTGATCTATTATGCTAGTAGAACTTTAAATAATGCACAACTTAATTATTCAATCATTGAGAAGAAATTTTTAGTTGGGGTTTTTACTTTAAAGAAATTTAGGTCCTACTTACTGGGTTCTCACATGATTATCTACATAAATCATTCTGCCATTAGATACATTTTTTCAAAAAAGAATGCTAAGGCATGCTTAATCTGATGGATCTTGCTTTTGCAAGAATTTAATCTAGAGATCAGGGATAAAAATGGTATCAAAATAGAATGGCAGATCATCTATCTTGATTAGCAATTATACCAACTAAGGAACTACTTATTAATGAGTCCTTCCCTGACGAGTAACTTATGTTGGTAATCACAGAGCCATGATATATTGATATAGTAAATTATTTGATTATCAGCAAGATTTCCATGCACTAGATGACTCAAGAAAAGAATAAAATTTTCTTTCAAGTAAAGTATTTTATTTGGGATGATCCTTATTTATTTAAATAATGTCCTGATCAAATTATAAGAAGATGCATCCTGATGAAGAAGTTAGGAGCATTTTGTCCTTTTGCCATGACCAAGCTTGTGATGGTCATTTTAGTGCTAATAAGATAGCCACAAAAGTACTCTAATTATGAATTCTATTGGCCTAACCTATTTATAGCTGCCCATGAATATTGTAAAAGCTATGTTAGGTGCCAACAAATAGGATGAATTACCAAGAAAGATATGATACCTATGCATCCCATTTTAGTTGTAGAAATCTTTGATGCTTGGGGAATATACTTCATTGGACCATTTCCAAAATCTTTTGGGAATGAGTACATCTTCGTAGCTATAGACTATGTATCTAAGTGGGTAGAGGCAATACCATGCAAAACTAGTGATAGTAGGATTGTTGTTAAATTTTTTAAAGAAAATATTCTCTCCTGATTTGGAACTCTAAGAGCTATTATTAGTGATCATGGAACATACTTCTGCAACCGATCTTTTGCATCACTGATGAAAATGTATAACATTACCCACAAGCTAGCCATACCCTATCACCTATAAATGAGTGGGTAAGTTGAAGTATCTAATTGCCAGATCAAGCTAATCTTAGAAAAGACCGTAAATGCAAATAGAAAAGATTAGTCCTTGAAGCTCATATATGCACTTTGAGCATATCACATAGTCTTTAAAATCAACTTAGGGATGTCTCCTTATAGGCTTATTTTTGGTTCACTTGCTCGTAGAACTTGAATATAGGGCAATGTGGGCTATTAAACAACTAAATAGGGATTTGGATGCAACTGGAGGCTAGAGAAAATTACAAATTAATGAACTCGAGGAAATAAGGAATGAAGTCTATGAAAATGCTAAAATTTATAAAAAAAAAAACTAAAGCTTTTCATGACCAAGCAATCAGTAGAAAATCTTTTACTCTTGGATAAAAAGTTCTTCTATATAATTCTAGACTACTCCTATTTCCAAAAATATTAAGATCTAGATGGACCGAGCCTTATATTATGAAAAATATCTTCTCACATGGGGCTATAGAAATTTAAAACCCAAGCAATAATGCCACTTTTAAGATAAATGGACAATGCTTGAAAGCATTCTTGGAATTGGCCACTAAGGACGTAGGCGATGCCATGATTTTATATGATCTAGAGTAAAATAAAAATGTCTAGCTAAAGATATTAAACTTAGCACTTACTGGAAGGCAACCCAGGCTTTTATATTTAAATTTTCTTTTTATTTTTAGCTTATCTTTCTTTTAGAACTAAATTAGGGAGAGAATTACAAATTCATATTGAATGAAGAACAAATAAAGTGCAGGTCAAGCCTAAAAACAAATTAAGATAGGTGAACTCTTTTTTTTTTTTATTTTTTTTTGTCATTTATCATACTCTATTTTTTTCTTCATTGAGGATAATAAAAATTAAGTTATGGGGGAAGGTAAAATAAAAATAATTAAGTTCTTAAAAATGATAATAATTAGTCTTATATACCTAATTTCTTCTCGATTTGAAGTTAATCAAGTATTTTAATCTATGATTGATTAATGGTTTAGAAAATTTTTGAAATACTAAGGATTCAATTATTAAGAAAATTCAATAAACGTTCAGGTGTAGAATAGAATAAATTTTTGAGTGATTCTAAAACCTCCTTCTAGCCTATAATTAATAAAGAATTTATTTTATATGGATATGAGTGAAAAATAAAAAATTATAAAAAAATAATAAAAAAAGAGAAAATTCTAAACATTGGTCTTTCACCGAGTAATCGAATCCCATTTTTTAAGTAAAAAATAATATTCACTTCAAAAAGTAGGTAATGTAAAGAAACTTATTATACAAGTAGTAGGTAAGATCATTTATCTAAAAAATTATCTCAAAATCGGATGCCATTTGATCTTTTGATTATTTATTTTTTATTTAATGGTTGAAATTATTTTATACTAAATTGATCATGATAACGATATTCGATTGAAGTAAAACTTCAATAGTATGCTATAAATATTATCAAAATCATCATTGCAGATTTTCGAATTCATCGATATCTCCATCTATTAAATCATTATGTCATCATTCGTGATCATCAAAATTAAATTTTACTAATTAATAAAGCTAGGACTATTAAATTGAGATGGTCTTTTGAGATGATACTCTAATAATAATTATTTAGATAATAAATGATAAAGATGAATTTTAAATTTTAAAATTATATTATATTTAAAAATAAAAAAAAATTATTAAACTATGGCAGTGATTTTGGAATCACTGCAATAGGCTTATGGTAGCAGCTTTTAGTAACCGTTGTCATAGGCCTATGGTAGTAGTTCGAAAATTGCTGCCATAGATTAGATCATTTTTTTTTGGCCTATCTCATTTTTGGTTTTTTTCTTCTGAGCTCTCTCTCTCTCCCATCTCTCCACCATCGGTGAACTCCCCCTCCCTCTCTCCCTCCTCTTCGTTGTTAGCATGCTCATCCTCGACATCCCTCAGTCAGCCCCGCCTCCTCCTTCTTCCTTGACCGACCCCGCCTCCTTCTTCCCTGATCGACTCTGCCTCCTTCCCTGATCGGCCCCACCTCCTTTTTTTTCTGGCTAGCCCCACCACCTTTTTCGCCTTCTCCTTCTTCCTTGGTTAGCCCTATAAGAAGTCAAATACTTAGAGAGAGATAGAGAGAAAGAGAGAGAGTGCCATTAGGAGAAACCAATGACGTGTTCTTTAGTCGCTGCTGTCTCCTTGATCTCTTTCTTCTTTTCTTTTCTTTCTTATTTACGGAGAGAGGGAGTTCAGTTTTATAGGGTGTTTTCTAGCTCGAGGGATTTATAATCTCGTACAAAAGATCTGAACTATTATGGGATGGTGGAGAAGATAGTTAACTTGGACTACTATTCTAAAGAAAGAATTGCATTGATGAAATACAGGCGATGAGTTCAACATTCTATATAAATGTTAAAGTCTATTTATTGATGCTCTACTAATATTATTATTCAATATTTTATATTGATTAATATTTATTAATGTTGTCAGTCACGATGGCATCGAAATATCATCTAGCTTTCACCCTTATCTTTCGGTGGGTTATATGGAGCTCCATATTTGAGTCGCAGTCGGAGCATATTCTATCCATCTCTGCATCGGCTACCCAGGCACCATTGGTATCTACTCCTCCATTGGCATCTACTCTATCGGTATCTAAGCATCCACCATCAACCACATCTTCGGTACATGTTCCATCTATCGATGAGTCTCTACTGGCATTTACGTTGCATGATCCTATGGCTAGTGAGAGTAGATTTTTATTATATCGATTATTTATTTATTTATTTATATAGTTATTGTACACTCTTATATATTTGTATAATATATTTTTATTGTAGGTGCATCATCCAATGGGATATTTCATGGTCCTACATGTATGCCGCATGTATGAAACTGCATGAGAGATGCATTCTTTTTTTGTAGTACTTGCGAGGTGTCCCAATATTATTTCTGTTGTGCCTATAGACTGGCAATTGATGGATGCTGGTGTCAGAGGCTAAGTGTGGAAAGAGATTTAGCTAAGTGTATCTTAATTATATTTATGTATTTGATATGTTTATACTATATTTGATTAGAATAATTTTATAACTGATTTTTGATAACTTTATGCAGAGTAGGTATGACTTCTCAAATTATGAGAGGGCTCGAGATGTCCAACTATAGAAGATTGAAAAGTTATACTAGAACTATAAAATCAAGCTCCATAGAGGTGCCTTGAGCACCGACGAGATACTCCAGAAAAGCTTATTCCTTGGATTTAGGACTATCCTATGAGTTAATAGGAGTGGATGGTTAAGCATTGGAGGAGCCAATAGGTTCAGGTATAATTTCTAACTTTAAAATTTTTCAATATACTAACAATTATATTTAAATATTTTTTTAAATACTTGTTAATTAAATATTTATAATTTAAATATTTTTTACGTTGCCTTCCATTAGAACTAGTAGAATCGGATGGCTCAGGAGTACATGCACACTCTCGACCGTATGTCTATGGCTAGTCATGTACATAGAGAGATAATAAATTTTAAATTTTAGTTTATAAATTAAATTAATATATTTTTATATATTTTTAATAAGCTGATTCATTATTATAGTTGACGAGAGAAGGAATGATGCCCATCCATAGTGCTATCTTTCGATCCAATCGTATGGATAAGAAGGGTATGTCGATGAATGCTGCGAGCAAGAGAATTTTTATAAGTAATAAATAGATAAGTATGATTAGTATTAAGTATTTTTTATGATATTTTATTTAAATTTATAATTATAGGAGTAGTTAGACGTGCTCGCGAGTGAGAGTTCGAACACCTTTGGCTCTCATGACCATCTGTCTCAGGTCTTGGAGTCTAAGCACTCTAGAAGGATCTGATGCAGGCCCAGACATGCACTGACGAGCTACTGATCTAAGATGAGCATATCTTCACATACTTTCGAGATCGTCAATCAGGAGTAGTTTAAGGAGGCATTACTATAGGTAGCTCAGGCAATGGAGCGAGCTATTTAGGCTATGAAGTGGGCTGCTCAGGCTGAGAAGCACACATCTTAGCTACGGAGCATCATGACCACCATGGTGATGATGCTCTTAGTGCATTTTGGAGCTGACTTTTTGGGTATTCAGGACATGTTGGCCAGCACTTTAGCTCCAGCCCTTTCAGCTCTAGCTCCTCTAGCTTATGCTCCATTTTCTCCCGATGATGATGATTTAGATTTAGATTTAGCAAACTTTTAATATATTTTTTTTCAAAAATATTATAATAAATTTTATTCAGTAATAATATATTTGAGTATTTTAGATATATTCTTGTATTATTTTTGTGTTATTATAGATATATTCTTATGTTATATATTGAACTGCATTTATCAGATAAAAAAATTAAAAATTAAAAAATTTATATATTTTTATATTATTCAAAATCTATGGCAATGATTGAAAATTACTGTCGTAGATCGCATATCAACCGCTGTCATAACCTATGGCAGTAATTATAAAATTATTGTATTAGATCTTTGGCAGTGGTTGTATAATGCTGCTATGGACAACCTATCGTAGCGGTTATACAACCGCTACCATAGAACCTATAGCAGTAGTTTAATAATCGCTACTATAAAATATAAAGCAGTGGTTATGTAACCACTACTATTGAAGTTATTATAGCGGTTGATGAACTACTACTATTAATCCTATAGTAGTAGTTGGTTAACCATTGTGATATTTCAACCTATCATAGTACTAATCATTACTATGTCAATCTATGGCAGCAGTTATGATAACCACTCCCATAGACCTATGGTGATGCCTTCAATGGTAGCAGTTGGATAACCACTGTGGTAGCCTATGACAATAATTTTTTAATCTATGGTGGTGGTTGTGTACCGCTACCATAGCCCTTTCCTGTAGTAGTGAGTTTCAGAGGTAGAAGATGATAGAATGTGATAATAGTTTATAAGTTCTCTAAGTTGATCTAGAAAATCAGTTAGTTGACTAAGTCATGAAGTTAGCCGACTAAAAAGTTATCTAAGTCGATTGAGTCTCAAACAAATAGAAAATACAGAAAGTAGAAAAATTTGTATCTATTTTTGAACTATCTCAGAATTTCATTTAGTCGACCTAATACTTTAAGTTAGTCGACCAAGAGCTTGGATGAGCTGACTCAGATTTCTAACATAATAATGACTAGTTTTCTAGGATCCCTTCTAACAGCCATAGTTTATTTGTAACAGCTATTTGTAAGCTTTTAATAGCTAGAACATTAATGACAGACAATTTGAGGCCATAAAAATGAAGAATTCAAATGAAGAACTAAGAAATTGAAGCTATTAAATTTATTAAGCAAAATATTTCAAGCTATTGAATGGAACAAAAAAAGAGAGATGAAGGACATTCCAAGAGCTTTCAATTTTCATATTCCCATATTTACTCAACTCAAAAGAGAGAAAGTATGCACTTAATTAAGCCAGCAACCGTCGAGCAAGAGTATTTAAGTCTCTATCAAACTTCTTATAAGTATTCAAGAAAGAAGTCATAGCAATTCAAGAGTTCAACCACTCCAACTTCTTCAAGAGTTTAAAGATTTTATTATTTAAGCTTTAAATTCTTGTATATCTTTCATTAACTATTGTGGCAAGTTTCTTGGAGAAGAAACTTGGGCTTTTAAAGATTGGTCTAAGCCATAAATTGGATGTTATAAGGTTTTAGTTGGTGAGCTAGAAAAAACTAACTAAGTTGATTATGAGCCTCAAAAAATAATCGATTATAAGATTTTAGTTGGTGAGCTAGAGAAAATCAATTAAATTGGTTTATAAATTCATGAAGATAATCAAACTATAATCTTGTGAGATTATGGTTGGAATTCTCAAGTGGGTTGACTTGGGAGTAGATGTAGGTATTGAGTTGAGCATTGAACTACTATAAATTTCTTGAGTTTGTGATTGTATGTTTGTCTTTATATTTATTTTTTTGTTACTTATTTATTTACTATGAAGCACTGCACAAATACTTTCAAATTTATCTTTGTACAAATACTTTCAAATTTATCTTTGGACATAAGTACTTTAAATAATTTTTAAGAAACATAATTCATCCCCTTTTTGGGTTGCCACCTTTAAGAAACAACCTATTTCATGATCCATTGGTTATCTAGATCTATATTGCTTGAACTATATATTAGATGTTCTTACATCATTATGCCATTTTTCTCTAGTTCTTAAATTGTTTCACAATTAATTCTAATTACTACAATTTTTTTGATTATTGATTTGATTTTATAGGCATATAACCAATTGGATGAGAAGATATTGAACAAGGTAATTTACATGCTAATTCCTAAAGCAAAGTGAATCTCTAATTTCTTTGTTTAATTAGTTATATTTTAGGTATGGTCGAGAAATTTGAGATTAAAAGTAATTCAAATATGAGAGCCTTGAAAATAGAAATTTGTTGTCAATTGAAGTAAGAATTTCTATTGATCACCATTATATATATTATTTCTAGATTTGTCCTATTAGATTTGTATTGTTGATTTTATATCATTGAATTTATGTTGATGAATTTGGCTTTGCATGAAATAATATCATTCTTACATGATTTTTTAATATAAGTACATTATGTATTGACTATATATATGTACTAGTAAAAATTGATGATATAATTATATGACTATGACATGCTTATCTTGACCATATTGTTAAATCGAAATTGATTTGATAAAATCAATATACAATTGTCTGATAGATAAAAAATGGTTTGGATTAATCTTATTATATATGTAGATAGCCTCCATGAGCTTTTATATGGGACAGTCTCTATGAGCTTATACATGGAATAACTTCTAGAAGTTTATGTTTGGAAAAGCCTCCATGGACTTACATGTAAGATAGTCTCTACAAGCTTATGCATGGGATAGTATCCACAAGTTTATGCATGCATGGGATAGCCTCTAGGAATTTATACTTGGGACAGCTTTTACGGACTTATGCATAGAAATTTTATCAGATAAAGAATAAAGCATGATCTTGGTTAGTCCAATGCCGAAAGTAAAAGATTATCAAATCTGAAATTTTGATAAGAAAAATAGATGACAAAATACATGAAATCAATGCTGAATAAAAAATTTCATCTACTGGCATGTCGTGATATATCTCTTTTAATATGACTAATGTTTGATACATATTTATGCAAATGTTTGATAAACATTTATGTGAATATTTGAGTTATTTTGGATATTTGATGTGAGATTTAATATTTTATATGTTTCTTTGATATTGCTTCTTGTTATTTTCAAATTATATTATTATATTAGTATGGACATGCAGAGGTTCTTACTAGACTATGAAGCTTACAACCCTCTTTCCTTTTCTTTTTTCAAAGATATAGGATATTTGTTCTTAGTTATGGTTAGGGTCATGGGTGTAAGTATTAAATAGCTAGAGCATTATTAGTACTAGTTGGATGATTGAATTTGTAATTATACAAGTTTTGTTATTTGAATTGAGATCTTTATATTTATGGATATTAAAGATGTAATAGATTTTCAAGCCTTGCATATTCTCTAGCGTCATGCCTTAGGGAATGTGCGGACGTGTCATATGGCCGACCCAGATGTCGGATTCGGGGCATGACAAGTACAACATATATGAAGCTATTTTTCATAGTAGAAGAGAATATTTTTTGAAACTCTACTACCTTCTTTCGAATATGGCCCTTTGTAACTAACCATGTTGCCTTAGTCTCAAGAACACCTTTTTTCTTATAAACTCATTTATAGCCTACCATTCTTTTACCATTAGGCAATAGGACTAACTCTCAAATATGATTTTTCTTTTAAGTGATTTAGATTATTCAATACATGACAATCTATTCTAGACTCCTTGCTAATATTCATATGCATCCTGATATAGAGGAAGGTTCCTTATTCTCAATACTCTTAATTAGTTGCCACAAGAATTAAGCATACCAATGCTGTATATTGTAAAGGTGGTCTTAACCTACCTCCTCTCGCTATAAGTAATATGTTATGTTATGCTCATGATGACTCATCATCTTGCAATAAAATCTGGCATCTCTGTCTCATTGAGCTAAATTATGTGAGTTTCCTGATACTTCCCTTAAAGCTTCATATCAAGCTTTACCTATTCACTAATTGTCATGATTTATATATTTGCACTATCAAAAGATTCCTTTTCTTTCTTTAACATGGTAAATCATCAAAAGTACATTTTTGCTAAAAATAATTTTGGATGACCTAAAATTATTTGTATATCCTAATCTATATCACTTCAACCCATCTTATAACTAGGAATATTTCATGTTTAAGCTCTTTATTCATAGTTTACCACTTCATACGAACATATGCAAGTAACCAAATATTCTAAACCAAAATAATTAACAAAGTGACTGGACCATATCTCATATGGAATTTTGCACTCAATTATAGTTGATGCAAGTTGATTTACCAAGTACCATACTATAGTAACTACTTCAACCTAGAAAGTTTTTATCGAGATCAGCATTTGAGAGCATACAAAGAGCTATCTTCATGATGTCATATTCATTCATGGAGAACTTGTCAAAGTCATCTAAATAGAACTCCAAGCCATTTTGTTGTGGTATTTGTCATACAATACAACGTCTCACTATACCTTCATTCATGGAGAACTTGTCAAAGTCAATCGAATAGAACTCCAAGCCATTATTGGTTTTTAGCATTTTGATCTTCTCTCTAGTTTGCTTCTCAACCAAGTCTTTCCACTATTTGAATTTGGCAGATACTTCATCCTTGTGCTTCAAAAAATACATTAGATCCTTTCAGAATAATCGTCAATAAATGTCAGAAAATAATGACGTCCACTCCTCGATGCCACTAAAGAGGGATCCTAGAAGTTTGAATAGATGTAATCCAGCATAGCTTTGGTATTGTGAATACCAGCATTGAGCTTTATCTTATATTGCTTGCCAAATACATAATGTTTGCAGAAGTCTAGTTTTCCTATCTTTACACCATAAGGCAGGCATCTTTTCAATAGAATCATCATCCCTCTCTCGCTTGTATATATGCCCTAAATGCATATACTATAATTGAGTAGTATTCATATCTAACAATCATCATGATGAAGAAACTGCTGTAATATTTGTTACCATTTTACTCAATATATTACTACAAAAAAAAAGACTACACTACTACCAAAATGGTCAATGACAGCGCATACTATGGCAGCGGTTTTTGAAACCGCTACCATACATACTACGACAGCGATTTTGGTTAACCACTGCTAAATCACTACCATAGATACTACGACAGTGATTTTCGTTAACCACTGCTATAGATTGAACCTATGGCAGTGATTTTTATAACCACTGCCATAGGTCCGACATATAGTAGCGGTTAACTAAAATCACTGTCGTAGGTCGGACCTATAGTAAGCGATCGATTAACAAAAGTTTGCTGCCATCAATAACGGGTAGACATTTCGCTGTCGATTAAAATAGATTATAGCAGTGGTTCATTACTAACCGTGCATTAGTTAGGCTATATACAATAATGGAAAGAGCTGCATATAAGGTTAACCTTTGGCAGCAAACTTTTTTGTAAATCGCTACTATAGGTCCGAAGTTCAAACCTAGAGCGATATAAAGAGGGAAAATATATATTCTACAGAACGACAGTGATTTTTAGTTAACCTTGCTTACTATACTGTCGGGACCTATGGCATTGTGGTTATAAAATTCACGTGGGCACAGAGCTCACTATAACATAAAGGTATTCAACTCTATTAGCCAGAGTGGGTTACGTGAAAATCCTGTCAGTGTAATCTTTCCCTATGGTAGTGATTAAGCGGGTCGGGTTAACGGCAAAATCGTGGTCACGGTTATGTATGTATGGGGGTAAAGCCGGTTTTCAAACAAACACAAAAAACCGCTCGCCCCATAAGTAATGTGCGCTGTCATTGACCAATTTTGGTAGTAGTGTAGTCCTTTTTTTTTGGTAGTAATATATTGAGTAAAATGGTAACAATATTAACAGGCAGTTTCTTCATCATGATGATTGTTAGATATGAATACTACTCAATTATAGTATAGTCGCATTTAGGGCATATATACAGTCGAGAAGAGGGATGATGATTCTATTGAAAAGATGCCTGCCTTATGGTTAAAGATAGGAAAAACTAGACTTCTTTGCAACATTAATGTATTTGGCAAGCAATATAAGATAAACTCAATGCTGGTATTCACAATACCAAAGCTATGCGGAACAATCTATTCAAACTTTAGGATCCCTCTTTGTGGCATCGAGGAGTGGACGTCATTATTTTCTGACATTTATTGACATTTTCTGAAAGGATCTAAATGTAATTTTTTGAAGCACAAGGATGAAGTATCTGCCATAATTCAAATAGTGGAAAGACTTGGTTGAGAAGCAAACTAGAGAGAAGATCAAAATGCTAAAAACCAATAATGGCTTGGAGTTCTATTCGATTGCTTTGACAAGGTTCTCCATGAATGAGGTATAGTGAGACGTTTGTTGTATGACAAATACCACCAAATGGCTTGAGTTCTATTAGATGACTTTGACAAGTTCTCCATGAATGAATATGACATCATGAAGATAGCTCTTTGTATGCTCTCAAATGCTGATCTCGATAAAAACTTTCTAGGTTGAAGTAGTTACTATAGTATGGTACTTGGTAAATCAACTTGCATCAACTATAATTGAGTGCAAAATTCCATATGAGATATGGTCCAGTCACTTTGTTAATTATTTTGGTTTAGAATATTTGGTTACCTTGCATATGTTCGTATGAATGATGGTAAACTTGAATAAAGAGCATAAACATGAATATTCCTAGGTTATACAGATGGGTTGAAGTGATATAGATTATGGTATACAAATAATTTTAGGTCATCCAAAATTATTTTTAGCAAAAATGTTACTTTTGATGAGTTTACCATGTTAAAGGAAAAAAAGGAATCTTTTGATAGTGCAAATATAAATCATGACATTAGTGAATAGGTAAAGCTTGATATTGAAGCTTTAAGGGAGTATCAGAAAACTCACTAATTTAGCTCAATGAGACAGAGATGCAAGATTTTATGCAAGATGATGTGTCATCATAGCAATAACAATACAATATTACTATTGGTAGCGAGAGGAGGTAGGTTAGACCACCTTTACAATATACAGGCATGGTTGCTTATATTCTTGTGGCAACTAATTAAGAGTATTGAGGATAAGGAACCTTCCTTATATCAGGATGCATTATAATAGCAAGGAGTCTAGAATAGATTGTAGCTATGTATGAATAAATTAAATCACTTAAAAGAAAAATCATATTTGAGAGTTAGTCCTATTGCCTAATGGTAAAAGAATGGTAGGCTATAAATGAGTTTATAAGAAAAAAGGTGTTCTTGAGACTAAGGCAACATGGTTAGTTACAAAGGGCCATATTCGAAAGAAGGTAGTAGAGTTTCAAAAAATATTCTCTTCTACTATGAAAAATAGCTTCATATATGTTGTACTTGTCATGCCCCGAATCCGACATCTGGGTCGGCCATATGACACGTCCGCACATTCCCTAAAGGCATGACGCTAGAGAATATGCAAGGCTTGAAAATCTATTGACATCTTTAATATCATAAATATAAAAGATCTCAATTCAAATAACAAAAACTTGTATAATTAACAAATTCAATCATCCAACTAGACTAATAATGCCTAAGCTAATTTAATACTTACACACATGACCTAACCATAACTAAGAACAAATAATCCTATATCTTTGAAAAAAGGAAAGGAAAGAAGGGTTGGTAAGCTTCATAGTCTAGTAAGACCTCTGCATGTCGCATACTATATTAATATACTTTTAATTTGAAAATTAACAAGAGCAATATCAAAGAAACATATAAAATTTAAATCTCACATCAAATATCCAAAATAACTCAACTATCACATAAATGTTTATGTAAAACATTTGCATAATATGTTCAAACATTAGTCATATTTAAAAGATATATCACGAACTGCCAGTAGATGAAATTTTTATTCAGCATTGATTTCATGTATTTTGTCATCTATTTTTCTTATCAAATTTCGATTTGAATATCTTTTTTACTTTCGGCATTGGACTAACCAAGATCATGCTTTATTCTTTATCTGATAAAATTTCTTGCATAAGTCCGTAAAAAGCTGTCCCAAGTATAAATTCCTAGAGGCCTATCCCATGCATGCATAAACTGTGGATACTATCCCATGCTACGCTGTAGAGATATCTTACATGTAAGTCGCATGGAGGCCTTTTCCCCACATAAACCTTCTTAGAAGTTATTCCATTGTAATAAGCTCATAGAGACTGTCCCATATAAAAGCTCAATGGAGGGCTATCCTACAATATATATAAGAATTAATCCAAACCATTTTTTATCTATTCAGACAATTGTATATTGATTTTATCAAATCAATTTCGAATTAACAATATGGTCAAGAAACGCATGTCATAGTCATATAATTTATCATCAATTTTTACTAGTACATATATATAGTCAATACATAATGCTTATATTAAAAAATCAATGTAAGAAATGATATTTTTCATGCGCAAATTCGATCAACATAAATTCAATGAATAAAATCAACAATACATCTATAGGACAAATCTAAGAAAATATATATATAATGGTGATCAATAGAAATTCTTACTTCAATTGACAACAATTTATTATTTTCAAGGCTCTCCAATATTGAATTAGCCTTTAATCTCAAATTTCTCGTGACCATACCGTAAAATAATATACTAATTAAACAAAGAAATTAGAAGTTCACTTTGCTTTAGGAAAATTAGCATGTAAATACCTTGTCATATCTTCTCATCCAATTGGTTTATATGCCTATAAAACAAATCAATATCAAAAAAATTGTAGTAATTAGAATTAATTGTGAAACATATTTAAGAACTAGAGAAAAATGGCATAATGATGTAAGAACATCTAATATATAAGTTCAGCAATATAGATCTAGATAACCAATGGATCATGGAAATGTTGTTTCTTAAAGGTGGCAACCAAAAAAGGGGATGAATTAATGTTTCTTAAAAATTATTTCACAAAGTACTTTATGTCAAAGATAATTTGACCAGTATTTGTACATAAGATAAATTTTGAAAGTATTTGTTGCAGTGCTTCATAGTAAAGTAAATAAGTAACCAAACAATAATATAAGACAAACATAAAATGGCAGGTAATGTCTTACAAAATAAGACAACCTTTTCTGACTTGGACAACCTCCAGTCAGACCATATGAAGGCCTCTGATTGAGCACAAACTCCTTTGGCTCAGTCAGGACAACTTATTTATGATAGTAAAAGAAGAACGTTAGGTTCAATCGAGTGCTAGCACGATTTCCTTGAACCTAATTGAATCTCATTCAGATCAATTGAACTAGATCAGTTCAATTGATGATCACCAGATTCAAACCCTTGTTTGTGTGACCCAGTTAGGTTCAGTTCTGTATGGTAATGGGATATGTCATGATCTCTATCATCGACATCATCGAAACTCCTTTCGATGGATCAGAACTCTTCTGATTCGAACAGCTAGAATGATCGATCATCTAAATCATTCTAATTGCTCCCAAAATCCACCAGTGACACCTAGCAGTATATGGTGGCAACCCATCAGAGCTGAATGCGAACCTCTTGGTGCAGCTACCTGTGTGATTAAGTTCTTCTATCTTGAGCCCCGATCAGATTAGGGTTAAGGTGAACTCGTCAAACCCTAGTCCCTGTCATATGATGTAATCATTCGATTCGAGTCCAATGTGAAAATCTAAATAGAAACTCTTTCTATTATTTCACTCTGCCATGGCCATGGGCTTCTGGACTTGATTCTCATGATCATCATAGGGCTGCTCCTCTACCACCGAGGTAGATAGATTCCATCTTGATGCAATCCAGTTCCTACAATGAACATGCTATAGCCAACATACACCTCAGGGTTCCATATGGCTAGGAGACCGAGTAATGGTGTAGTCAAACTATAACACCCTCAAGGTGAACTGCCGATGCATCTCAGGTCAAAGAACCAGACACACTACTGCAGCATCGAGTCAGTCATTGACGAGAAGGTAGACTTCCTAATGACTACTCGAGGTGGTCACGCTCAGTGCCCTCGTTCTCTAACGAGTACCTGTACTCTCGCTCCGGTGTCTCCACACCGTAGACTCAAGACTCATCTACTAAAGAGAAGCGATTGTACACCAACCTTCCGGATCAATCACCATCCTCGTGATGATCCTATGGTCGGGAGCATTTTATGAGTTAATAATGATTATTCATGTCTTAAATTTTCAACTCTTGAAAATATGAATTATCATTACCATTAACTCAAAGGATGTATCACAGACACTAAATACACATATGTGATAGAAAATAACCCATTTTATTGAATTATAGTCAAAATTATAATTTTGCCCCTAGAAGTGTATTACAAGTGTCAGCCAATTCTGGCTTCTAGGGCACATATATCTAACAATTCGGCCCGAGCGAATTGGACGACATGAGGGAGAGAGAGAGAGTGACGAGGGGGCACACAGTCGAGCACCGGCATTTGAGCGCTGGGGGAGGGATGTCTTAGGCATGGAGCCGACTGTCTCAGGCACGGAGCTAGCTCGGCTTTTGAGTAAATAGAATTTGATATGTCTCTCTAAGATTCCAACTGTAAGCCCTTAAGTGCCACCATCATCTATTTTGTTCTACTTTCAGATTTTTGGATTAACACCAAAGTTCGTGCAAGAGATCGGATCTACGATTGTTGCTCATCCTTAATTATTTATGAATGTAATTAATATTGTAGAATTTATTGCATAATATTTTCTAGATGTTTATATCTTGTTGCTTTTATTTATTGCATTGCATAACGATAGATCCGTCAATTGATTAGTATACATATTAGAGACTATTTATTGATGCTATACTAATATTATTGTTCAACATATTATATTGATTAATGTTCATTAACATTGCAGATCACGATGGCACCGAAACGCCTTCTAGCTTTCACCCTTGCCCCTCGGTGGGTTACGTGCAGTTCAGCATTCAAGGAGCAGTCGGAGCATACTCCATCCACCTCGACATCGGCTACTCAGGGACCTCCACCATCGGTATCTACTCCACCAATGGTATCTACTCTACCGACAGTTGAGCCTCTACCGTCGTCCATAACTGAGACAAATGCTACTACGCTGGCATCTGAGTGTACATTTTTATTATATCAGCACAACTTTATTTTTTATATAGTATTTATATATTTATATATTTGCATAACGTATTTGCATTATAGGTGCATAATCTAGTTGAACATTTCATGGTCCCACATGTATGGCACACATGTGGAACCACCAGCATCAGGTGATGGTCTATTACGATATGGAGGGGAGGCTGGTAGGGGAGATCGCATGGAAGATGCATTCCTTTTTTGGAGTACTTGTGAGGCGGTTGGACATCATTCCCATAGAGCCTAGAGACTGGCGTTTGATGGATGCTACCGTCAGGGACTGGGTATGGGAGGAGATATGGATAAGTATGCGAATCTTAGTTATATTTATGCATTTTATATGTTTACACTATATATGTTTGATTATAATAATTTTGTAACTAATTTTTGATAACTTTATGCAGAGGAGGTACGACTTTTTTGATCACGAGAGGGCTCGAGATGCCCGACTGAGGAAGATCAGAGAGTTGTACAGAGGTTACAAGGTCAAGCTCCATAGAGGATGGCTCGAGCACTGATGAGACATTCTAGAGGAGCTTGTTCCCTAGATGTAGGACTGTCCTTCGAGTCGGTAGGAGAGGATGGTTAGACACTAGAGGAGATAGGAGTTCGACGTAAATTTCTTAACTTTTAAATTTTTCAATATGCTTAAAATTTTATTTAAATATTTTTAAATATTTATTATTTATTTGAATACTTGTTAGGCTACCTCCTGTTAGAATCGGAAGAACCGTACAGCTCAAGAGTATACACACACTCTAGGCCGCGAGTCTATGGCCAGTCGTATGCATAAAGAGGTAATTAATTCTAAATCTTACTAAATAAATTAAATTCATATTTTTTATCATCTGTCTAATAAATTTGTTCTTTGTTATGGTTGATAAGAGATGGAGTGATACCCATCCATAGCGAGATCTTTCGATCCAACCGCACGGATAAGATGGGCAGGCCAATGAATGCTACGATCGGACGTATTTTTATAAGTATTAAATATATTAATATATATGATTAATATTATAGCATTTTTTATAAAATTTTATTTTAATTTATAATTATAGGATTAGTTAGATGTGCTCACGAGCGAGGGCCCGGATACCTCTGGGCCCCATGACCATCTATCTCAGGTCTTGGGGCCTGAGTACTCTAGGAGGATCTGATGCAAGCCTGAACACACGCCGATGAACTACTGGTCTGAGGTGAGCATCTCCTCATGAACTTTCGATGTCGTTAATCAGGAGGAGCTTGAGGAGGCATTGGCATGGGTAGATCATGCTGCGACGTGGGTAGATTGAGTTGAGGAGCGCGCATCTCATCTGGAGGGCATCGTGAGAGACATGATATCGATGCTCTGCATATATTTTGAAGTCATGAACTTTAAGGATATGTTGGCCCACATTTCAGCTCCAACTCTGGCTCCGGCTCCGACTTCGGCTCCAGCACCAGCTCCAGCTTTAGCTCTGGTTTCCGAAGATGATGATGATGATGTAGATTTAGAAGATTTTTGATATATTTTATTTTTTAAAAAAATATTATAATAAATTTTATTTAATAATAAAATTTTAGTATTTTAGAATAATTTTTATGTTTATTATATTTTTTCGTATTATATATCTATATTTATCAGATAAAATATATAAAAAATAAAAATTTTATTTTTTTTAATTATTCAAGATCTACAATAGTAGTTTTATAACTACTATCATATCCGTGCTTATCGCTACTATAGATTTCTAATGAAAATAGTACCAACCGCTGTATTAGACCTATGATAGTGGTTAAGAAATCGCTGTTATAGATTACCTATGGTAGTGGTTATGTAACTGCTGCTATAGATAACCTATGACAGCGGTTATATAACTGCTACTATAGATAACCTATGGCAGTGGTTACATGACCGCTGCTATAGATAACCTATGGCAGTAGTTACAAAATTGTTACTATAGATCGATATATTGCAGTGGTTTATAAACCGCTGCAATAGGCTATCTATGGCAGCGGTTCAAACAATCGCTGCAACAACCGCTGCTATAGAACTACGGTGATAGCTTCAGTAGTAGCGGTTAAATAACCGCTACCATAGTCTATGGCAATGATTTTTTAGACTACGACAGCGATTACGAACCGCTGTCATAGGTCTTTTTTGTAGTAGTGCTACGACAGCGTTTACTATGGCAATAGTTCGAAAATCACTATCATAGAGTCTATAGTAGCGTTTATTAATAACTACTACCTTAGGTCCAATATATAGAAGCGGTTATATATAACCACTTCTATAGGTTATGTAGAGCAGCGCTTATGAATAATTGCTGCCATAAGTCCAATCTATGGCAGTGGTTACTGATAATCATTATAATAGGATGGACATATGGTAGTAGTTATTTAACTGCTTTTATAGACTTGATCTACGGTAGTGGTTATGAGCTACCGCTGCCATTGGTTTGATCTATGATAGTGGTTATGTATAACTGCTATAGTAGGTAAAAGTTATGGCAGCAGTTTACTTAACCATTGTGATATATTAAATCTCTAGTAGTGATTATTTATAACTATTGCCATAGATCTCGACTATTATGGTGGTTATCAATAATCACTATCATAGATGGACCTATGGTAGCGGTTATTCATAATCATTATTATATATTTTTTAAATATTTTTTTGAATATAATATAATTTTAAAATTTAATATTCATCTTCATCATTTATTATCTAAATAATTATCATTAGAGTATCTTCATAAAAAACCTCATCGATTCGATCACCCTAGCTATGTTGATTAATAAAATTTGATTTCATCGGCTATGAACGATTGTATATTAATCTGATAAATAAAGACTCTCGATAGGTCCAAAAACTTATAATGATGATCTTGATGATATTTATAGCGTATTATTAATATTTTACTTCAATCGAATATCATTATCATGGTCAATTTAGCATGAAATGATTTCGATCGTTAAATAAGAAATGAGTGATCAAAAGGCCAAACAATAATTGATTATAAGATGATTTTTTAGATTAATGATTTTTTTTATAATTTTAATTATTTTATATGATGATGATTATAAAATTTAAATTATTTCTGTATGAATCATTCATGTTAAGTAGATCTTATAAAAGTACAAGCATAATTACTTAAGAAGTTTAAGAACGAGTATCGAGCGACATGTAGTTTTGGATTATTCTTAGACGTGTGATTTGAATTTTATGATCACCACTATAAAAATGATTAAAGTAGTAGTTAAGATCATTTATCTAAAAAATTATCTTATGATCGAGTATCGTTTGATTTTTTAATTACTCATTTTTTATTTAATGATCGAAATTATTTTATACTAAATTGATCATAATAACGATATTTCATTGAAGTAAAATTTTGATAGTGTACTACAAACATCATCAAGATCATCATTGCAGATTTTTTGGATCCGTCGATGATCTTCATGCATCAGATCATCATGTCATTGTTCGTGATCGTTGAAATCGAATTTTTCTGAGTGATGAAGTTAGGGCTATTGGATCGAGATGATCTTTTGTAACGATACTCTAATGATAATTATTTAGATAATGAATGATGAAGATTGACTTTAAATTTTAAAATTACATCATATTCAAAAGAAATAAGAAAAAAATAATATTAAACTATGGCAAAAGTTTTAGAACTACTGCAATAGACCTATTGTAGTGGTTTTCAGTAACCGCAGCTATAGGCCTATGGCAGTGGTTTGAAAACCACTGCTATAGGTTAGGTCATTTTTATGCTCCGTGTGCCCGGCCCATCTCATTTTGATTTTTCTTTCTTGAGCTCTCTCTCTCTCTCTTCCTCCTCTCTACCATCGATAAGCTCCTCCTTCCTCTCTCTTTCTCTCCCTCCTCGGTCGACCCCACCTCCTCCCCTACCTCCTTTTTCCCCAGCTAGCCCCACCTTCCTCTTCTCTAGTCGGCCCTGCCTCCTCTCTTCTCTCTCTCCTCTCTTCCCTTGGCCCGACCCATCGCCATCGCCCCCTCTCTCTTGCGCTGCTGCCACCCCCTCGATCTCCCTTCTCTCTCTTTCTATCTCTCTTCCCTCTTTCTCTCTATTTATCACTATCTATCTTTTCACTTTCTCTCTCTCTCCTCTCTTTCTCTCTGTCTCTCTCTCTCTATATATCTCATTGTCTCTATCCATCTCTCTTCCAGGCTACCTCTAGTGCTGTCCCTTCCCTCTAGTACCACCACCGCCAGTGATCCTCCTCCCCATGGCCATAGGTATGATTTTTTTAATTTTATTTTATAATAATATTTATTAATTATTATTTATAATAATATTTATAATAATTTTATAATAATATTTAAAGAAAACCCTATCGGTGGGTTCTAGGTCATGGGCCATACCGATAAGTAAGAGAACTCCTACTGATTGGTTCTAGACTATGCTGGTGGATTCCATATCATGCCATGCCGGTAGCCTTGGATGGCCCTGGGCTATACCGGCTAGTAAGAGAACCTCCACTAATAGATTTTAGGTCATGCCAATCGGTAAGAGAACCTCCATCGGTTGGTTCTGGACCGTGTCAGCGGATTCTAGGCCATGTCGGCAGCCTTGAGCCATGCCATGCCATGCCGGCAACCTTGAGATGTGCTGTGCCAGTGGGTAAGAAAATCTCCACTGATGGGTTATGGGCCATGCTGGTGGGTTCTAGATCGTACCATGGACTGTGCCGGTCAGTAAGCTGAAATACCGACCAATGGATTCTAGACCATGTCGGTGGGTTCTGGGCTATGCCAGTGAGTTTTGGGCCATGCTAGCGATCTTGGGCCGTACTATATCGGCCGATAAGAGAACCCCCGTTGGAGTATTTTGGACCGTCCCAACAGATTCTTAACCGTCGAGTTCTAGGCTATAGCTTGATAGCTAAATGTCGAGGTGTGGTAGTGGCAGCCGTCATAGAGGCAGCGATTACTACTGGGAGCCGCAGCTCGGAGCTGCATCATCCATCCTCTAGCCATGAGTGAAACTCCCATAAAAATACATTTGAGTGATGGTTCATGGGCTACAGAAGTAGAGTTTGAACTTTATTAATATTCTCATTCATACACCTCTAACTCTAGTAATATTCTGGTATAAATATTAGAGTTTATTTATGAATATAATTTATGTTGTAAAATTTATTATATAATTTTTTTTGGATTATTATTTATATTTTGTTGCTCTTGTTTATTGTATTTTATAATGATAGACCTATCAATTAATTAATATACATAATCTCCATCATCTGTATATTTATATATTTTTATATGGATGGAAGAATTATGTACAATGATCAATTGATTGTCTAATTTGGATAGTTTAAAAATTATAAATAATTTTATAGATAATTATAGTAATCAAACAGTATGTTGAGGATTTTGAAAGAAATTTTGGACAGCATTTTTCTTTTATTCTTCTACATGGAAGAATTAAAAAAAATACTGTCAAAATTTTTTTCGATCCCTGTTGCATATCGTTTGATTACTATAATGAATCTATAAAATTAATATAATTTTTGAATGGGATAGTACCTATCTTTACCTATTAGTTGGTGATAGGATGTATTTATTGCATATTTAAAATTGATATTTAATGTAAGTTCCATATATGATATTTATTTCAGTTCCTATGTATAATGCATTTTTATTTATAATGCATATTTGTTTACAATGCATTGATATATAATGTAAGTTCCACACATAATTTAATTACAGTATCATCATTTTTATAATAGATAATGGGTAGATAAAGTTTAGTAGGCTCTCATCAGAATATGGGACTAGACTTTAAATATTTCTTAATTTTGCTATAGAAAAATTTGGAGACCATAGACTTATTCAATATCCTTTTAAGAAGTGTATGAATGGGCCGTGGCTACCTCGTCAAGATGTAAATAATGATCTCACTATTTATGGCTCTGGTTATGAAATTTATTGGGATCAACATGGTGTGCGTAGGCCATAAGAAGGCAATCAACATGATGGGAGAGTGGAACAAATGGTTCATGATATATTTTTATTTGTTGGCCATAATGACGGTGCATCAACATCTATGCCTGATCCTATGGTTGGTGCAATGATAAACAGTAAGGATGTGAAGAAGATCCGTAAGTTGATGAAGGTCGCTAATGTTCCATTGTATCTTGGATGTGAAAAGATGGCAAAACTTAAGTTCTTAATCTGGTTGTATCATGCAAATTGTTCTAATGAATTTACTAATAATGGAGTAAACTGCATACTAGAGCTTTTAGAAAACATTCTTTCGAATAATGCACAAATCTCTAAGAATAATTATGAGGCATTGAAGATTATTGAATAGCTGGGCTTTGCTTATACCAAGATACATGCATGTCCCAATGATTACATACTTTATTGGAAAGAGGATGCCAACTAAAATGAGTGCACGAGGTGCGGTGTTTCAAGATAAAAATAGAATAAAGATGGTACATCTATCCATGTATCTCAAAAGTTAATATGGCACTTTTTTATGATTTCAAGACTGCAAAAGTTATTTATGTTGGCAAAAACATCGAAGAACATGAGATGGCATGAAGAGGATCGAACAAAAGATTATGCATTGAAGCATCTAGCCAATGGAAAGGCATGGTAAAAGTTTAATGAAATACATCTCGACTTCGCACAAGAGATACACAATATGAGGTTAGACTTGTTATGCGATGGTTTTAACCTATTTAAGCACATGAATATCCTCCATAGTGTATGGCTAGTGTTTATTCATGTTTATAATTTTCTATCATGGATGTGTATGAAAAATTTTTTTACTTTTATAACAATGCTCATCCCTAGACCGATGGAGGTAGGTAATGATATTGATGTCTATTTACAGTCCCTTATTATCGAGCTAAAATAGTTATGGTGCATTCAAAATATTTTAACTTTTAATGCTTTGATGGATGAGTCATTCTCTATGCATGCAACACTTCTATGGACAATAAATGACTTTCTAGCTTATGCCTTGATGTCGGATTGGAGCATGAAAGATGAGCTAGTATGTCCGATTTATGAAAAAAATATTTGGTCTAAAAAGTTGATACATCAGAGGAGCTTTAGCTTTATGAGACATCGACATTTTCTCCATCAAAACTATCTATATAGAAGGGATGCACAGTTCTTCGATGGCACTGTTTAAGAAAGTGAGGCACCTAGCCAGATGTCTGAGAGTGAGATGTTGAGAATTGGATAGTCTTAATGTTAAATTTAGGAAAGATAATCTGATTGATGGTAAGAAGAGGAAATATCGATCAATGATAGATGACACACACTTTAATTGGAGAAAAAAATAATTTTTTTTGACATGTCATATTAGGAGATAAATTTATTACACTACTACTTAGATGTAATGCACATTAAAAAGAATATGTGCAAGCTTCTATTGGCAATAATCTTGAACATCAAGGATAAGATCAAGGATGACTTAAATTCTCGATTTGACTTGAAAGAATGGGATATTAGGAGATCACTCCATCCAAAGTTGATAGGAGGAAAAAAGTGGAACTTTCTTATGTATGGTATGTTATGAATGCCTCTAAATGGTCCATATTTTTTCGTGTGTCGGAGAATGTAAAGATTCCAGATGGATACTCAAGCAATATACTAAAGCATGTGAATAGTAAGGATGTCAAACTTGGAGGATTGAAGACCCATGATTATCATGTGTTGATGCAGATTATCATGTGTTGATACAGGAGTTGATCCTAATAGCTACTTACCACATGTTGCCAAAAAATTAAAATGGCTGTTATTCATCTTTGCAACTTTTACAGAGATATTTGTGAGAAAGGGTTGCTAAAAGAAGATGTAAAGAAAATAAAAGCAAGGACGGTGACTATACTATATGGTCTGGAGAAGACATTTTCACTATCATTTTTTATAGTTATAATGCATCTCATCGTGCACTTTGCAAAAAAAGTTGCATTTGGAGGTTCAGTATTCTACCGATGGATATATTTTACTGAGAGGAATATTCAAATGCTGAAATCTTATATAAGAAATATGAATCGTCCGAAGGGATCTATAGCAGAAAGTTATTTGGATCAAGAGTGTATAGATTTTTATACTATGGACTTAAATAAGTTCGAGACATATCGTAACTAGCCAATGAGGAATCAGAATGATTAGTATGAGCTAATTGAGCATGCATTTGACTCATTTTATAGCCAAATGGACTTTCTACTTTATACCACCTTAATGATTTAAGCATTAAAGAAAAGAATAAGACACACACTACATGCTCTTCAACTATAATGTCATTGAGCCATACATAAGATGAGTCTCTAAGCTTTATTTATTTCATAATACTTAGAAGAAAATATCCGATTATACCTAAATTTGTTCTTTGCATATACAACAAATACAAGAAGGTCATAAGAGTGAAATATGGTGTTCTAAGTACATGGGAGAAAGAAAAAATATACAACAAAGAATTTCTGAGTGGTTCATATTGGGAATGGTATTTCAGAGTCAATCGTCAGCTTGTTAATGATTGTGCTGATTCTTATCTTTGTATACGAATTATAAATAAATAAAAATTATTTTGATATTTTTCATCATAAATTTTTTTATTTTCTAATGAACTTCTGTAATTGTGGTGAAGTTCTTAGGACTATTTAGAATCAACAAAGAAGGATTTATCGTTTAGTACTTAAACCTGTTCACGATCAAATGATACATTGTTACCTAGGATGATAATGTTTATTGAATATAAATCATTGTATGCCATATAGGTTGGTTGTCCTCTTAACCAAAGAGTGTGTAGAAACTGGTATGGCATGCAAGTGAGATGTATGGATATATCTACACTGAACGTGATCAACTCTGGAGCTTTTCTGCTGTTGAGATTTGCTCTGATGGAATATGGATATAAGTATCTTTCTGACCTAAGATCATCATGGTGACTTCTAAGCAACTTATTATGCTTTGGTGCTAGACTACCTGAATTTCTAATTCAGTGATGAAAGATTTTTGGGCATAGTTAAATACTTACGAAGTCTGAGTCAAGATGGGATTGACCACTCCGATTCAGGAGCAGTGTTCAATTATATTTCAATTTAGCAAAAACCTTAACCAGGATAGTCCTAGTGAGAAGTCATGGGACTAATTACTTTGAGATATGATTTGAATGTATTTATCAGAGTTGACAGTTTAACTCTAAGTCATCCTATACATAGAGATCAAAGGGATAAATTATACGATAACCATATTCACGTAGGTTCTGAATATTATAATTGTGATTATTTGATCTATCCCAATATTGGGTACCATTGCTAGATGGTCACTTTGATTAGTATAGAAATTGATTTCTATACTACTAGCTTAGGTTTGAACCTTCGAAGTCATACATACTAGAGATTCCTATCTGATCTGATGGCTAGTGAAGAGTCCCACTAGACTAGGACTCTATGATCAAGAGTCCCACTGGACTAGAACTCTTCGATCAAGAGTCCTACTAGGTTGGGACTCTGAGTCTTACCTATCTGGGATTCTATGATTATGAGTTTTACTTGTTTGGGACACTGGGATCAAGTCCCACTGACTTGGAACTCTTCAATCAGGATTTCATATCCATGGATTTTGTTGCCCAGACACCCACCGAATTTGGAGTCTATATTTATGAGAGATTAAATTAGTAATTTGATTGCTAATTAACTTAATTTGATTAAGTAATATTTTTTGGTTTAAGTCTAATTGAATTGGATTAAGTTGGGTTTGACCCGATTAGGTTATGAGATGACCTAATCACCGAGGAGGTTTGATCTCTAAATTGGTCAGGGATTGGGCTTGGTCAATTCTTGATTTTATTAGAATTTAATTAAGCCTAATTATTTTGGATTTAATCTGGTTTAATTGGGCCTAGCCAAATTTGTTTGGGTTGGTTCAATTGGATAAAATTAGTTTGGACTAGTTTGACTAGTCCTCTTCCTACGCCACCTCATCTCTTCCTATGCCCATTTAAATTCATGAGAAAGGTTCTCATGAGTTTTTTCTCCCACGTACAAAGAGGTCTCATGCCCACTTTCTCAATGCCCAAAATGGATAAAGATTGGTGGTTAATGTTTTAAGTTTGAATGAGATTCAAATTTAAAGGAGAAACCAACTTCATTCCTATCGATGTGCCATACTTTTGTGCGCCTACATTTCTTCACGAGAAAAAAAAGTTCTTATGCTTCATTTTTCATGCAAATGTGGGTGTGCTCCTAGCTTTCTCATGTCCCTAGTGGATAGGATCAGGTGGTTTAGAGTTTAAATTCAAAATGTGTTTGAATTTGAACTAACAAACCCGATCTCATCTCTTCATGCGGTGTCTACATAGATTGGTGCAAGTTTAAATTGGTTTCTCCTTGGGACTTGTGACAATTTTAGAAGAGAGAAACCTAGTTCCATGAGCCCCCCCTTATGCATGAGAAAAATTTAAAAATTATTTCCAGAGAGAGAAAAAGAACAATGGGTGTAGGGTTTTCTGAGAGCATATCCTAGGATTTTGGCCTAGGGTTCGGGAAGAGAGTTGATGAGCTATGAGTATCGTGAGCCCACCAAAATTTTAAGAGTGCCTCCTCTACCTCTCTGATATGTCTACTAATGATCTAGAGCATTCGAAGAGTCCGTAAATGAAGATCGAAGAAGTTCGATCGACTTCAGCTGTCGAAGGATTCCGGCATTGAGCTAGCACTCGAGAGTAGATCGGGTCTAGAGCCTCGTGTGGATGATCCATAAAGTTCCGACATACTATGTGGCTGCATCACGATGAGTGAACCTTCTCGGTGATGTTTGAATTGCGGTGATCGACTACCTATGTAAGGTATCATATTCTGAATACATAGCTATAATAGTAAATAGTTACTGTTACTGATCTAGCTTTTCAAATTGAAAGCATGTACATCATATTTACATCTTATATATAAAATTTTTTGATATGATCAGTAGCTTATAATTAATTAGATTAATTATATTATCCACTGCATTAATGAATTCTTGAAAAAAGTTTCAAAAATAAGGCTAGAAATCCTGCATTGAAAAAGTTATGCATATTAGATATGTACTTTATTCGAGTAGTCTAGTAATCGAGCTTGAATGAGCCACCAAGCTGTCCAGTCATAAGGGATAAGCATGATTTAAAGGCCATCTCCTTCCATTCGATGGGGATCTCTTATGGCGACAAGGGTAACACCATGAACTCATTCTTGAAGATAAATGATGAAAGAATTTTTTAGATTAATTTTATCTAAATTTTAATCATAAATATATTAGATTAGATCTAAATTTAGATTCATGATTATATTTTATGTAGTATACATAAAACTTACAACTAGTACTATTTGTGAAATAAGCTGACTCAGTTTTTGAAATGAGTCGATCCATTTAGTGAACAGTGCTATGTTGTATAAAATCATTCAAAATTTTAAAAAATATTTTTGAAATACCAAATCCTTATCTTTAGTCCAAAAACTTAATTGAGAATTAAGTAAAATAAATTAGGATCTAGAATTATGAAAAAAGATCCTAAGTCATTAATCATAAAATGTGGATTATTGGGTTAGATAAATTAGGTCCATTAAATAGGTTAGACCTAAGGTTAGTTAAAGAATGGACTAAATTAGAATAATTGATCAAATCTAATCAAATGTTGAATTAGATTAGGTCAAGGACTCTTTAGACTCAATTACAATAGTTATAGTTGGTCAAGTCCATACCTTTAATGAGGACCAAATATACTTGATTCATGGCTATGCGGTTAAATCCGAAATTACTAAGTTGGTCAAATTAAAATTAATAAATCGAATGGTGTCTAAGGTAAGTTTGGTAGTTTGATCAGTGATTTTTAATTGGAAGCTATTCGCACTGATTCGATCTTTGACAAGTTAATGGCATATCCACTACTATAGAATCAGGCTATGGCAATAGTTTGTAATCACTATCGTAGCCTAAAAAATTACTGCTATAGGTTATGGCAGCGGTTAGCTAACCACTACCACTGCAGTCGTCGCCATAGGTCTATAGCAATGATTATTGTAGCAGTTATTGAAACTGCTGCTATATAGACCCTATTGCAGTGATTTTTAAACCACCGCCATAGGCTTATCTATGGCAGTGGTTATAAAAGTACTATTATAGATAGTCTATGGCAATGGTTATGGAACTGCTGTCATAGCCTTGTCTATGAAAGCGGTTACGTAACTACTGCCATAGGTCTAATGCAGCGGTTGACAGATTGCCTACGACAGCAGTTGACACATCTACGACAACGATTGTAAAACCGCTACCGTAGCTTCTGAATAATTAAAAAATATAAAATTTTTAATTTTTTATATATCTTACCTAACAAATGTAAAGATATATAACACATAAAAATATTTTTAAATTATTAAAATTTTATTATCAAATAAAATTTATTATAAAATTTAAAAAAATACATCAAAAGTCTTCTAAATCTACATCATCGTCGTCCCCGGGAGATGGAGCACGAGCTAGAGGTGGAGCTGGAGCCAAAGTCGGAGCTGGAGGAGCTAGAGCTAGAATGCGCGCCAACATATCCTCAAAGTCCGTGAAGGCACCTCCAAAACATATACTGACCGTCGATACCATGTCTCTCACGATGCCCTCCAGATGAGATGCGCGCTCCTCAGTCCAATCTACCCACATCGCAGCATGATTTGCCCATGCCAACACTACCTTAAGCTCCTCTCGATTGACGACACCAAAAGCCTGTGAAGAGACACTCACCTCAGACCAATGGCTGGTCGGTGTATGTCCGGGCCTGTATCGCATCCTCTCAGAGTGCTCAAGCCCCAAGACCTGAGATAGATGGTCATGGGGGCTAGAGATATCCGGGCCCTCGCTTGGGAGTGCATCTAACTGATCCTGTAATTATAAGTGCAAATAAAATTTGATAACAGATGCTATAATACTAATCATATATACTAATATATTTAATACTTACAAAAATTCTTTCGATCGTAACATTCATCGGCCTGCCTTTCTTGTCTATACGATTGGATTGGAAGATCTCGCTATGGCTGGGCATCACTCTATCTCTCACCAGCTATAACAATGGATCAGTTTATCAGAAACATGAAAAAAATATCAATTTAATTTATCTACTAAGATTTAGAATTCATTACCTCTTTATGCATACGACTGGCTATAGACTCACAGCCGAGAGTGTGTGTATACTTCTGGGCTGTCCAGTTCTTTCAAATCTGATGGAAGATAGCCAAACAAATATTTAAATAAATAATAAATATTTAAAAAATATTTAAATATAACTTTAAGCATATTAAAAAATTCAAAAGTTAATAATTTTATCTCAAACTCCTGGCTCCTCTAATGTGTAACCATCCTCTCCCATTGACTTGGAGGATAGTTCTGTATCCACGAAATAAGCTCCTTTGGAGTGTCTTATCAATGCTTGAGCCATTCTCTATGGAGCTTGACCTTATAGCCCCGATACAACTCCCCAATCTTCTTTAATCGGGCATCTCGAGCCCTCTCATGATCAGAAAAGTCATACTTCTTCTACACAAAGTTATCAAAAGTTAGTTACAAAATTATTTTAATCAAACATAGTGTAAACATGTAAAATACATAAATATAATTAAGATGCACTTACCCATATCTCCTCCCACATTCGGTCCCTGACAGTATCATCTATCAATCATCAGTCTCTGGGCTCTATGAAAATAATATCCGATCGCCTCACAAGCACTCTAAAAAAGAAATGCATCTCCCATGCAATCTTTCCTACTGGCCTTTCCTTCGCATCATACTGTACCATCATCTGATGTTGGCGGTTCCACACATGCACCATACATGTGGGACCATGAAATGTCCTACTGAATGATGCACCTATAATAAAAATATGTTATAAAAATATATAAGTATACAAATACTATATAAATAATAAATAAATAATATAATAAAAATATAAACTCAGATGTCGGTGGAGTAGCATGTGTCGGAGATGTGGGTGATGGTGGAGGCTCAGATGTCGGTGGAGTAGATGCCGACGGTGGAGGTTCCTGAGCAATCGATGCGAAGGTGGATGGAGTATGCTCCGACTGCTCCTCAGATGCTGAACTCCGCATAATCCATCGAGAGGCAGGGGTGAAAGCTAGATGGTATTTCGGTGCCATCGTGACCTGCAACGTTAATAAACATTAACCAATATAACATATTGAACAATAATCAAAGATATTACTTAGGTACCATTCATACAATTATATATAAATATACAGATGCCAAAGATTATGTACATTAATCAATTGATGAGTCTATCGCTATGCAATGCAATAAACAAAAGCAACAAGATAGGGATTCTCTTAGCGGCCGGCACGACCCACAGCATGGCCTATCGGCACGACATGGCCCTCCCTCTCTCTCTCTCGATCTACCTCACCAACAATGGTGGCGAGGCCGAACCCCCTCCCTCCCTTTCTTCCTCTCCCTTTCTTAGTTTTGGGTCCCAAAACCGAGTTTGGATACCCGGGATCCATTAGGGTCCAAGTCTGGTACTTCAAGTATGGACCCATCGGATATTCGAATTTTGGTCCGGTATCAATAATTAAAATTGGATCCAGATCTAAATATCCAAGTTGCGATCCGAATCTGAACCATTGACAGATCTAGTCTAGTGATTAATAAATAATACTATGAAATTAAAATAAAAAATATACCTACGACTCTAGAAAGGGGGTCGCACCAAAAGCTCTGAGGGTCACCGACAACGGTGCTAGAGGAAGATGATGATGCTAGAGGTAACCTACGAAATAAGAAAAAAGTAGTGAGATAGAGAGAGAAGAGAGAGAAAGAGAAAGAGGAAAGAGAGAGGGAGAGGGGGCCCGGAGGGGCATCGTGACAGAAAGGCCAAAGGATAGGAAGGGCAGGGGGTGGGCGGCCAGGGATGGGAGGGCAGAGGCGGTGGTGGTCGTGAATGGGGAGGGTGAGCGATGGGCGGTCGGGGATGGGGAGGGCGGCGGCTGGGGAAGGCAATGGTGGGCGACCGGGTGACGGTCGGGGAGGGTAAGGGGATGGGGAGGGCGGGGGGGGGGGTGGTCGGGGAGGGCAAGGGATGGGCGGCCGGGCCATGGTTGGGGATAGGTAGGGCGGGCGACGAGCGGCCGGGGATGGAAGGGCGGGGGGTGGGTGGCCACGACCGGGGATGGGGAGGGCGAGCGATAGCAGCTGGGGAGGGCAAGGGGTGGGTAGCCAGGTAGAGGTCAGGGATGGAGAGGGCGGGGGACGACGGTCGGAGAGGGTAAGGGGTGGGCAGCCGGGTGGTGGTCGAGAAAGGGCAAGGGTAGGCGACGGGCGGCTGGGGAGTGGGAGGGCGGGGGATGAGCAGTAGGGGATGGGGAGGGTAGGGGTCAGGCAGCCATGACCGGGGATGGAGAGGGTGGGGTGCAGCGATGGTGGCCGGGGATGGGGAGGGCAAGGGGTGGGCGGCCAGACAGTGGCAGGGGATCGGAGGGCGGGGGGTGATATCGGGGAGGACAAGGGGTGGGCGGCCGAGGATGTGGGGGGCAGGTGGTGGCGGGATGCATGGAGTCTCACCGATGATGGAGAGGAAGGAAGAGGGAGAGATCGTATGCACGGAAGGAAAAAAAATTGAAGATTTTTAATCTAACCTACGATAGTGATTTTAGACCCGCTGCCATAGATTTATGATAGTGATTACTGAAAACTGCTGCAATAGATCTACGGTAGCAATTTCATAACCACTGCCATAGATTTATAGCAGCGATTTTCAGTAACCACTATCATAGATTGAAAATAAAATTTTTTTTATTTTTTTAAAATATTATATAATTTTAAAATTTAATTCTCATCTTCACTATTCATTATCTAAATAATTATCATTAAAATATCATCATAGAAAATCATCTCGATCCGATGGTCCTAGCTTCATCAATCTGAAAAATTTGATTTCGACGATCATGAACGATGATGCGATGACTAATAGATGGAGACCTTCGATCGATCCAAAAATCTGCAACGATGATCTTGGTGACATTTGTAGCATACTATCAAAATTTTTTTTCAATTGGATATCGTTATCATATTAATTTAGTATGGAATAATTTCGATTGTTAAATTAGAAACAAGCAATCAAAGGGTTAAACAACATTCGATTATGAGATAATTTTTTAGTTAAATAATCTTTATTATAATTTTAATCATTTTATGCGGTGATGATAGTAAAATTTAAATCATTTTTATATGAATTATTCATGTTAAACATATATTGTAAAAGCACGAGCACATGCACATAACAACCAACGAAATTCAAGAATAGTTATCAGACGACGTATAGTTTTAGATCATTCTTAGTCTCATGAGTTGAATTTTATAATCACCATCATAAAAAATGATTAAAGTAGTAGTCAAGATCATTTATAAAAAAAATTATCTCATAATCGAACACCGTCTGATTCTTTGATCACTCATTTATTATTTAACAGTCGAAATTAACCTATACTAAATTGACCAAGATAATGATATCCGATTGAAGTGAAACTTTGATAGTATGCTACAAATATAACTAAGATCATCGTTGTAGATTTTTGAACTTATCGAAGATCTCTATCTATCAGATCATCACATCATCATTCGTGGTCGTCAAAATCAAATTTTTTTTATCGATGAAGCTAGGACCATAAGATCGAGATGATTTTTTGCGATGATACTCTAATGATAATTATTTAGATAATGAATGATGAAGATAGACATTAAATTTTAAAATTATATAATATTTAGAGAAAAAATAAGAAAAAAAATATATTACAGCAGTTATAAATAACTACTGCTATAAATCAACATATAGCAGTGGTTACAAAGAACCGCTGCTGTAGATCCGACCTATGGCAGTGGTTGTCCTAACCGCTACTATAAATCGAACCTATGATAGTGGTTACAAAGAACTATTGCCATAGATTAGACTTATGACGATGGTTAAAAAGAACCACTGCCTTAGATCAAACTATGGCAGTGGTTTCTTGTAATCGCTACTATAGGTCGGTCCTATAGCAGCGATTCTTTGTAACCACTGTCATAGACTCTATTATAGTGGTTTCAAAAATTACTGCAATAGTATGCACTGTCGTAGACTCTTTTTGTAGTAGTGATCTCTTCCATTGATCTCACTTACCTGGCCATCTTGGTGAGTTAGGTATTAATTAGATCACTTGGTGATTAGAGCTCACCCATATCAATTAGGTAAATCAGTGTGACTGATTTAGGTGCTCCTAATATTGGCTCAAATTAGGTTCTTTTGATATGACTTAGTGAAGTCAGTAAGAGGATCTAAATTGGCTGGTGTATTCTTTTTTTTTTTCTTAAAATTAATTAATCAAATCCTTTAAAATTATTAGGTCCTTAAAATGATATAGTTATATTGATAACTAGGTCAGAGCCTCCCATTAAGTTGAGTGATAATGGATCCATTAGTTTAATAATCATTGGAGGCCCAAAGGCCTGGTGCTTATTGACTAATGGAATTATCATTCATAAAATGATAGTTTGGTTGTGTCTTTCTAATGGTGGTTAGTTTGGCTGGCTAAAGTCGAGCCTGATCATTTATTGGTTAGATGCACTAAATATGATCATGTTAATGGTTGGATCTAATCGGATCTTTTCAGTAGAGGCTAAAGCCTACTGATTAGATTCTGGAGCAAAATTAAATTACTAGAAGTTATTTAGAAAAATAATTAGTTATGAACCTATCCATAGATGCACATGGATTAACCAACCAAAGTTGGGCTCGTGTGTAGTCTCTGAGAAGTCTAGTACACACTAAAGAATTAAAGTAATTCTTCAAATTGGAGGTAGAGGCTATCAGTTTGTATGAAATAGTGGAAAAACCTTTAGACTAAAGTCCAAGTTTTTAGGATAAATAATTCATCAACTAATTAGATTTGATTTTTTTTTTTATGCAGAAATGGCCACTACCCTATCACTCCGATCATTATTAAATAATGACAAACTTATAGGACCGAACTTCAATAGTTGTTATTGAAAGTTAAAAATCATCCTGGAGTATGAGTGGATCTTATATATTCTGATGGATCCTAGACCTGAGGAGCTAGCTCTGAACGCTAGAGGCATGGCCCGAGACACTTACCAGAAGTGGCTCAATGACTACACCACCGTTCGGTGTATTATGCTAGCGGTAATAAATGATGAGTTTAGCTATAGGTTTGAGAATGCCCAATCATAGGAGATGCTTAAAAAGTTAAACGACTCCTTTGGTACATCTGACGATGTTGAGAGGCACAAGACTAGTTATATCATTTTCAATGCTCGGATGAGGGATGGGATGTCAGTTATTAATCATGTATTGTACATGATCGAGATGATTGAGTGCCTGAATAAGCTGGGCTTCTTTCTGCATGAGCAACTCGACAATGATGCGATCCTTAATTTTTTGCCTAAGTCCTTCCTTCCTTTCCTTACTCATTTTAGAATGACAAAGCCTACAGTGAACTATCATGGTTTATTGGGATTGTTGCAAAACTTTGAGAAGGATCACCAGCTCCACAAGGAGTCGATAAATGTACTGAAAGGATCTTCTTCTGATCATCGATCCTTTAAGAAAGAAAAGAAGAATAAGAAGAAGAAAAATAAGAAGGTACAGCCGCATGTTAGGACATCTACATAGGATCGGACCAAGAAGTGTAAGTCCGACTAGAGTCAGATAGAGTGCTTCTTTTGTAAGAAGCAGGAGGACTGAAAGAAAAATTATCCTCAGTACATTACCTCCCTAGATCCAAACAGGTCAGGAAAGAAGCAGTTGCTGGACAAGATAATTATATGATAATACCTGGCAACTTCTCAATATGTGATACTACTGTCTGGGTATTAGATACTGAAAGCTCTTTTCATATCTGTAATTCGATGTAGGATTTGTAGGTCAGTGGAAGATTTGGTGAAGATAAGAGATTTTTGAATGTTGGAGATGGAAGATAAGTTCCACTTCTAGCTTTAGGAATCATGAACCTTGTAATCCATTCTCATAATGTAATTCTTCATGAATATCATTATCGTTCAAGCTTTTTATTGAATGTTATTTCTATGGGCCTTTTGGCCATGTACAGTTATAAATTTTTAATAAAAAAAATATTTATAATATCATTTTGAATGGTGTTACGATGTTTGTTAGGCAATTGAATAATAAAATTTACTTATTATCACAGCCTATTAATATGGTTCAGTTTTTTGGTAAATGCCTTAGAACTAGTGATGTATTTGAAGTCTATGTTTAGCACTACAAGCTAGGTCATATCCACAAAAATAGAATAAACAAGTTGGCTCAAGCAGAAATTTTTGAAGTCGATGATTGTGAATCACTTCCAACCTATGAGTCCTGTCTTCTTGGTAAGATGACCAAGTCAACTTTTACTGAAAAAGGTGAGTGAGCTAGTGAATTCTTGAGTCTATTTAATGAAGCATAAGTTGAAGTTATTTGAAATGTTCAAACTATTTCGTAATGAGGTAGAAAAGCAAACTAGAAAGAATATTAAAACTTTTTGGTCTGATCGAGCGGATGAATACCTTTCTAGTAAGTTACTGACTTATCTTGGGGACAATGGAATTCCCTCCCAGTGGACTCCTCCTGGAACACCATAATATAATGGTGTATCTGAGAGAAAAAATCAGATCCTGCTAGACATGATACGATCCATAATAGAATTTACCAGTTTGTCGATCGCCTTATGGAGATATGCGCTCGAATCAGCTTGTTACATTCTGAATAGGGTTCCGAGTAAGTCTGTAGCCAAAATGCCATATAAGATATGGACAGGATGTAAGCCAGTACTCTTGCACCTTAGAGTTTGGGGGTGTCCGACTTATGTCAAATATTTAGTAACAGATAAACTTGGACCTAGGTCTGATAAGTGTTATTTTGTAGGATATCTAAAAGAGACCAAAGAATATTACTTTTACCTAGCTGATGAGCAAAAGATGTTTGTCAGCCTTAAGGCAATCATTTTGGAAAAGAAGTTCCTTGGTGAAGGGACTAATGCCGCTAAGATCAAACTTCAGAAAGTTCGACAAGTGAAAAAATCGACATAAATTATTGAACTTGAACCAAATTTGATAAGATCAGATCTGGAGCCCATTGAATCTACATCCTTAAGGCGGTCTGGTAGAGCACCATGTCAACCAATAGATACTATGATTTCTTGGTTTAGGATGGTGATCCTATCAAACTCGATGAGAACAACAAGCATTCGATTACCTATATGGATGCAATGCAGATACTTGACTTTAGAAAATGGCTTGAGGCCATGAAATTCAAAATGGAATCCATGAAAGTCAATGATGTATGGACATTGGTTGACCCACTCGAAGGGATAAAATTCATAGAATGTAAGTGGATCTTCAAGAGGAAAAGGGATGCAGATGGAAAGGTGGAGACCTATAAAGTCCATTTGGTTGTCAAGGGGTATCGTCAATATTATGGTATAGACTATGATGAGATATTTTCTTCTGTGATAATGCTCAAGTCCATTCGGATCATGCTTATGATAGCTCTCCATCTGGACTATGAAATCTAGTAGAAGAATGTAAAAATAGCTTTTCTGAATAGAGAGCTGGATGAAGAGGTATATATGATACAACTTGAAGGACTCACATCCACAGATAAGTCTAAGGTGTGTAGGCTTCAAAGATTCATTTATGGATTGAAGTAGATATCTTAGAGTTGGAATATATGTTTTGATAAAATGATCAAGACATATGGTTTCGTTAAGAATGGAGAAGAGCACTACATATACAAGTGAGCTAATGGTCCAGCAATTATATTTCTTGTATTGTATGTGGATAACATTCTCTTAATCAAAAATGATGTTCCTGTATTATAGAAAATAAAGATCTGACTGTCATCACAATTCTCCATGAAAGAGCTACGAGAAGCTTCCTACATCCTAAGGATGAAGATCGATAGAGATAGATCTAAAAGATTACTTGAATTATCCTAATCTACGTACATTGACACCATACTAAAGAGGTTCAGCATAGAAAATTTTAAGAAAGGCTATCTATCGATAGGTCATAAAATTTCTCTCTCAAAGAGGGATTATCCAACAATACCTCTAGAGAGAGTGTGTATGAGTAGAATTCCATATGCTTCGATAGTGGATTCTATTATGTATGCCATGATATGTATGCGATCAGATGTGGCATACTCACTAGGGATAGTGAGTAGATACCAATCTGATCCATGAGAGAATCACTATATGGTTGTTAAAGTTATCTGAAAGTATTTAAGAAATACAAAAGACCAGTGGCTTGTTTATGGTGAGTCGGACTTGAAACTTGTAGGGTTTACAGACTCTAATTTTTAGTCTGATTACAGACTCCAATTATGATGACGGCAAGAGTGTATTGGGATATGTGTTTACCCTTAATGATGGAGAGTTTGGTGGAAGAGTTTGAAGCAATACACTGTGGTCGACTTAGTTTGTGAGATAGAGTATGTTGCTGCATCAGATGCTGCCAAAGAAGTGGTGTGGCTTAGAAAGTTCATCATCGAGCTTAGAGTAGCACCCTTTCTTGATGGTCCAATTCTGTTCTATTGCGATAGCTCTGAAGCCATTACTCATATGAAGAAATCGAAGACACACCAACGGACGAAGCATATTCTACGTCGCTACCCTCTTGTCCGAAAGATTATGCATCGAGATAACATCGATCTTTAAAAGATCGATAAAAAGGAGAACCTGATCGACCCATTCACTAAAGTTATTGTGATAAAGGAGTTCGACAACTTTAAGTCAAAGATGGATATTAGATACTGCACCGATTGGCTTTAGTCTAAGTGAAAGATTGCTAAAAATGGTGTCCCAAAGCCAATCATCAGCTTGTTGATGGTTGTACTGATTCTTATATTTGTATATGAATTATAAATAAAAAAAATATTTTAATATTTTTCATCATAAATTCTTTCATCTTCTAATGAACTCCTATGTTGTGGTGAAGTTTTTAGGATTATTTAGAATCAACAAAGATGAATTTGTCATTTAGTCCTTAAACCTGTTCATGATCAAATCATACGTTGTTACCTAGGATGACAACGTTTATCGAATATAGATTGTTATGTGCCATATAGGTTGGTTGTCCTCTTAACCAAAGTGTGTGTAGACATTGATATGGCATGTAAGTGAGGTGTATCGGTATATCTACACTAAATGCGACCAACTCTAGAGCTTTTCTGCTTTCGAGATTTGCTTTGATGGAATATGGGTATAAGTGTCTCCCAACCTGAGATCACCACAGTGACTTTCAAGCAACTCACTATGCTTTGGTGCCAGACTATTTGAATTTTTAATTCAATGATGAAAAATTTTTATGCACAGTCAAGTACTTAAGAAGTCAGTGTGTGAGTCAAGATGGGATTGACAATTCTAGTTTAGGAGCTGTGTTCAATTGTGTTTCAATTCAGCAAAAATCTTGGCCAGGATAGTCCTAGTGAGGAGTTATGGGACTAATTGCTTTAAGATACAATTTGGATGTATTTATCAGAGTTAACAGTCTAACTCTGAGTCATCCTATACATAGAGGTCAAAGGGATGAATTATATGGTAACTATGTTCGCATAGATTTTAAATATTGCGATTGCGACTATTCGACCTATCCAAATATTGGGTACCATTGCTAAATGGTCACTTCAATTAGTAAAGAAATTAATTTCTATGCTACCGGCTTAGGTTCAAACCTGTGGAGTCATACATACTATAGGTTCCTATCTGATCTGATGGCTAGTGAAGAGTCCCACTACATTGGGACTCTATGGTCAAGAGTTCCACTAGACTAGGACTCTTTGACCAAGAGTCCTACTGGGTTGAAACTCTAAGTCCTACCTATCTAGGACTTTATGATTATGAGTTTCACTTATTTGGGACACCAGGGTCAAGAGTCCAACTTGTTTGGGACTCTTCGATCAGGATTTCATATCGATGGACTCTATTGCCTGGACACCCACTGGATTTGGACTCTATATTTATGAGAGATTAAATTAGTAATTTGATTGCTAATTAACTCAATTTGATTGAGTAATATTTTATGGTTCAAGTCTAATTGAATTGGATTCAGTTGGGTTTGATCCGATTAGGTTATGAGATGATCTAATCACCGAGGAGGTTTGATCTTTGATTTGATCAGGAATTGGGCTTGGTCAATTCATGATTTTATTAGGATTTAATTGAGCCTAATTAAGTCTAGTTATGTTGGATTTAATCTGGTCTAATTGGGACTAGCCAAATTTGTTTGGGTTGGTTCAATTGGATAAAATTAGTTTGGACTAGTTTGACTAGTCCTCTTCCTACGCCGTCTTATCTCTTCCTGCACCCATTTAAATTCACGAGAAAGGTTCTCTTAAGTTTTTTCTCCCACGCACAAAGAGGTCTCACGTCCACTTTCTCAACGTCCAAAATGGATAAGGATTGGTGGTTAATGTTTTAAGTTTGAATGAGATTCAAATTTAAATAAGAAACCAACTTCATTCCTAACCATGCGCCATATTTTTGTGTGCCTACATTTCTTCATGAGAAAAAAGGTTCTTGTGCTTCATTTTTCATGCAAATGTGGGCGTGCTCCTAGCTTTCATGCAAATGTGGGCGCAGGATTTTCTGAGAGCATATCCTAGGGTTCTGACCTAGAGTTCGGAAAGAGAGTTAGTGAGCTACGAGTGTTGTAAGCCTACCAAAATTTTAGGAGTGCCTCCACTACCTCTCTGCTATGTCTACTAATGATCCGGAGCATCCAAAGAGTTCATAGACAAAGATCAAAGGAGTTCGATCGACTTCTGCCATTGGAGGGTTCCAGCATCGAGTTAGCACTTGGAAGAAGTCGATTGGGTCCAGGGCCTTGTGTGGATGACCCATGGAGGCCATACGCACTATGTGGCTACATCGCAATGAGTGGATCTTCTCGACAATGTTCAGATTGCGATGATCGACTATTTACATAAGGTATTGTGTTCTAAACATATAGCTGTAATGGTAAATAGTTACTGTTATCGATCTAGCTTTTCAAATTCAAAGCATGCACATCATATTTAGATCCTATGTGTAATATTTTCTAATATGATCAGTAGCTTATAATTAATTAGATTAATTATATTATCCATTGCATTTAATGAATTTTTGAAAAAAAATTTAAAAATAAGGCTAGAATTGCACTAAAAACCTTTGGTTCAAAGATCATACAAGCAAGTACATATTCTTACTTGTGCACCTTATTTGAACATGTTTACTAATTAGGTATTATCTTCTTAGATGTAGAAATTACCGCTTAGTGATGTGAGTCCTAAAGTGCATGCTCTTTCAATGGAACCTAATCATATCATGCATGAGTATAAATAGCTTGTTATTAATGGGTTCAATATTCATAGCTAGCACGTAAACATGGCAATACAAAATAGTGGTGTGATGTTGAGTGCCACCACTGGATGTTATGCTAGCTTGAGAAATTTACAGACTCGTAAGAAGGATTTGAACTATTATGGGGTGGTAGAGAAGATAGTCATCTTGGACTATTATTCTAAAGGAAGGATAGCATTGATGAAATACAATTGGTTTAACATCTTGTTTCAATCAAAGATGAAGATTGATGAGTACTCTCATCAACATACAACATCATTTTTGTCCTAAAAAATCATATATACTTTCCTTCCAATCTAGTCAAGTCTTCTATGTTAGTGATCTCTTGGAGCCTCAATGAGATATTAATATGAGGATAGTGCCTAGGCATATCTTTGATGATACCAAGATTGATGACGATTATTGGGGATAAATTCTGCTCCTATCGAAGTTCAGTCTGATGCTTAGCCTAATGTAACTGTTAATCATGGAAGAACTTCAATCGAAAATTCTCCTCCAATGGCCAAACTCTCCACAGTCATTCAAAAAGGTCTCTATACGAGTTCGATCTCGTACATGGCATGAACTGACCCATGCTCGAACTACCTTAGAGGAGTCCGAACTCCTCTAGAATTGATACAGCTCAAAGGTCAACACCAACCGACGCCCATCTCTCCAAACTTTGACTGTCAAATCTCAAATGAACTGGCATCTCACGACAACAAATACTATCTTCCATAACAAACTCCACGTGGCCCCGAGTGGCCCACTACTCGATAGTTATGGCTGTCACTATCAGTTTATTACAGGCTTCGTCTATAAAAGCGATCCTCTAGATACGTTTTCTCAAGGCTCTCTTCTCCCTTCCAAAAACTCTACAATTTTTTTGACTGAGCACTCCATTTCTATTGGCAGAAAAAGCTAACTTGACCGTCGAAGGATCTTGCTGGAGCTGCCACCCCGAGCTCTGGACGAGACTTATTTTATAGGTCACCGATGGTGACCTCATCTTCTCCGATTCCAGCACTTCTTCGATGGCAACCAGATTTCACACCAACAGAATTGGTGCTAGAGGAAAGACTTCTATTCCTGAGGATCTCTTATTCTTAATGGAGTGCTCAGCAGCGATCTCTCTTCTTTCTCTCAAGAGTTTTTTCCAAAAAAAATACCTCCTAGGAAAGCTTCTATCCAACGATCACCTCTGTAGCAAGATCCCATCTAGATCTATCTGCTCTCGCTTCAGCCCTGGCAACTCAAGCTCCACCTACAGTCATGGTGGATGCGGAGCAGTTCAATCTGTTGGCCCAGCAGGTTCGCAGGCTCGTGGAGGTGGTGCAGGCCATGCATTGGCAAGCTTCGGCCAATTCAACCAGAGCAGGCTTCTCCAGAGTGGGATAGCCGACTTATGCTAGCTGGTTGGTGACCTTCGAAAAGGGAAAGCAGAGGGTGGAGATCCCTTACTTTGATCATGACTCAATCTCGGGGGGGGTTTTGCCCTCATTCCACTAGAAAATCTTGAAAATCAACGATCGTGAACATCTCCTAGATCAAAAGCTTTAGAAAATGAGCCGATAAATTGAAGAACTCCGTCATGCTCCCTCCTCCCATGGTAACGATATTTGCACCGATCCTTCTTTTTCTCAGAAGATTATGCAGGAACCAATCCCGCTGAACTTCAAGCTTTTGTAGTTTAAGAGTTACGATAAGACCACCGAATCGATCGACCACTTGGAGGTCTTTCGAATAATGATGCTACTCCACGGTGCGCTAAATGCCATTCTATCCTAGGCTTTCCCATCCACCCTCAAGGAAGCCATCAGAAACTGGTACTCGATACTTAAGTCGAATACCATCTTTTTCTTCGATCAAATAAGCCATCAATTTATGGCTCACTTCGTTAGCAGCCGACATCTCTGCCGAGGTTTGGATTTTTTGATGAATATCAAACAAAAGGAGGGGGAATCTATCTGGGCTTACATCATTTGATTTAATGCTACTATATTAGAGGTTCAGAACCTAGACCAGTCTGTTGTAATGACCGCGCTTAAGGATGGTCTTCAAAAAAATGATTTATTATTCTCTCTGAAGAAGAAGTACCCCAGGGACTTTACCAATATGCTGGCCCAGGCTGAAGGTTATGCTTGAGCTGAAGAGGCCTTTAAGGTCAGGGACAATGAAGCCGCCCAGGAGCGGCAGACAAGTAAACCAAATGTGCCCATGGTTGGAGAGAAATCGAGCAGAGCTTGGCCACGCTCCCAGACTCCTCCGGAGTGTAAGTGGGCTCAGACCCCTACCTGGTTCCAGAGGTGAAGAAGCCTGGATAGAAGGGCACGACCGAGCTCTTCCTTCAAAAAATTCCACAACTATGCCCCTCTCAATGCTCCAAAAATCTAAGTAATAATGGAGATCAAGGATCAACTACCGAGATCGAAAAGGATGCGCACTCATCCCGGTAAATACAATCCTAGCAAGTTCTACCTCTACCATCGTGATCATGATCACGATACAGAAGAGTGCATCCAGCTCTAGGATGAGATCGAGGAGCTCATAAGGCATGGTAGGCTTGGCCGATTCCTGCAACGTCGGTCGAAAGGATGGAAGGATTGACCTAGAGCACCCCTGCCACCAGAACCTTTAAGGGGTGGGGAGCAGCGAGAAGATCGACCCTCGATCGGCATCATTAACACCATCTCTAGGGGACCTCGACAAAGGGAGGCTAGTAGGTTGGCCGAGGTCGGAAAGAGGCGAAGAACTGAAGAGCCCATCACTTTCATCGATGAGGATGCTCAAGGAGTCTAGTTCCCGCACAACGATGTGGTTGTAATTTTTTTGAATGTTGCTGATTATGATGTATGTCGCATTTTGATAGATAATGAAAGTTCCGCTGGCATTCTGTACTATGATGCTTTCTTTAAAATGTCCATACTCGATAATCATCGGGGATCCATGAGCTTTCCATTGGTCGGCTTCACTGGCGATGCTGTGTCGGTGGAGGGAATGATAACTCTAGCCATGACTGCAGGACAATATCCAAAGCAGGCCAATATCCAAAGCAGGCCAAATTTGGATTGACTTTTTGGTGGTAAAAGTCCCCTCTACTTACAATGCAATCCTCGATCGATCTGGTCTAAATGCACTACGAGCCGTAGTGTCAACCTATTACCTGAAAATAAAATTCTCAACAAGCAACGGAATAGGTGAAATCAGAGGCAATCAAGCATTAGCTCGCTACTGCTACTCCATTGTCTTACAATATGGCACTCGACTTGACCCCTGCCCAGTTGGCGGGCTTGATGTCCGCGATGATGTTGTCGAAGAATGGGATGAGCCCATAGAAGATCTTATGATCGTCCCCTTGAATGACGAAAATGCGGAGCATACGGTGCAGATTGGCTCCAATCTGGAGGATAAAGTTCGGAAGTAGCTCATCATCTTTTTATGGAGGAATGCCGACATCTTCACCTAGGTTTCGATTGATATATCTGAAATTGATGCTGAGATTATGGAACATCGGCTGGCCGTTGATCCCAAGCACCGACTAGTGAAAGAAAGAGTCTGAAGCCACGCACCTGAAAGGTAGAAGGCAATAGCAGAAGAAGTCGACGAGCTTCTTAACATCGGATTTATTCGAGAAATCAGCTATCTGACTTGGATCTCTAATGTGGTCTTGATCAAAAAGGCCAACAGCAAGTGGAGGATGTGTATAAACTTCAAAAAGTTGAACAAAGTCTGTCTAAAAGATAGCTACTCTCTATCTAGGATTGATCAACTGGTAGACGCAACCTCAGGCCATGAGCTTCTCACCTTCATGGATGCCTTTTTTGGCTATAACCAAATACGGATGGTGCCAGAGGATGATGACAAAATTATTTTTGTTACTGATCGTGGTCTTTACTGTTACAGGTTATGCCTTTTGGATACAAGAATACAATGGCAACGTACCAACGCCTGGTCAACAAAATCTTCAAGGAATAAATTGGCTGTAACATGAAGATGTATGTGGAAGACATGCTCGTAAAAAATCAAACTTCAATAAACCACATCGCTGACCTCGAAGAGACCTTCAGTGTGCTTAAAAAGTACAAAATAAAGTTGAACTCGACCAAGTGAGCCTTTGGTGTGACCTTCGAGAAGTTTCTGGGGTTTATGGTGTCGAGGTACGGGATCGAAGCAAATCCAAAGAAAATCCAAATTATTCAAGAGATGACTGCTCTAAAAATGATCAAAGAAGTTTAGTGCCTGACTGAAAAAGTGGCATCCCTAAATTGCTTCATTTCAAGATCGATCGAACGATGCATGCCCTTCTTCCAAGTTTTCAAGCAACCAAAAAACTTCTGCTGGACGATGGAGTGCCAACGAGCATTTGAGAAGCTCAAAAATTACCTCGGCTCACCCCCACTGCTAGCAAAGCCTGAACCTAGGAAAGAATTATTCTTGTACCTAGCAGCCTCCCTGACGGCCTTGGCAGCAGTCCTGGTCAAAGAGGAAGCGAAGATGCAGCGACCAGTCTACTATGTAAGCCAGGTCTTGAGGGATACAGAGACTAGATACTCTAAGTTAGAAAAATTGACTTACTTTCTCATAATCGCTGTCAGAAGACTCTGACTTTACTTTCAGGGACACACCATAACGGTCCTCATGGATCAACCAGTAAAAGTAGTCCTTCATCGAACGGATGCTTTTGGAAGAATTGTAAAATGGATAATCGAACTCATAAAGTTTGACATTAATTATCGACCCCAACCATCGATCAAAGCTCAAATATTAATAGATTTTATAGCAGAATGTACCATTTTAGATGAAGCCAAGCTTGAATAGGATGAGACTGACATCCTATGGTTGCAACCAAACCTCCTCGAAGAGAGTGCCGATCTTTTCGAAGGTTTTTGGATCTTGTACATGGATAGTTCGTCCAACTCTATTGGAGCAGATGCATGATTGATCTTGGTCAACCCCGAGGGTGTCGTCGCTGAATACGCGCTATGCTTTGAATTTTCTACAACAAATAATGGGGCCGAATATGAAGCATTAATCGTCGGGTTAAAAAGAGCAAGAGAGTTAAAAGTAGATCGACTTCAAGTCTACAGTGATTCTCAATTAGTGGTCGGCCAAATCAGTGGCAACTATGATGCACGAAAGAAAAGTATGATGAAATACCTTGAGAAGGTAAAGAATTTGGGCCTTCGACAGTTTTGGCATTTAATAGATTCCGAGGGCAGAAAATATAAGAGTCAATCTCCTCTCTAAATTGGCCACTTTAGCCCCAGCCGAACTATCCAAAGAAATATTTTTTGAAACTCTAAAATGCCCAAGCTCAAAGGAATCATAGCTTGTTATGCAGACGGAGCTCGAGTCGAGCTGGATTGACCCGTTAGTTTCCTATCTCAAGGAGGGAGTTCTTCCTCATTATCCAAAAGAAGCTCAAAAACTCTAGAATCAAGTCTTTCGGTACATTTTGTACGAGGGTAAGTTGTATAAAAGATCATATTCACTATCGTTGTTAAGATGTCTCGGACCTTCAGAGGCTGACTTCGCATTATGAAAAGTACATGAGAGAATTTATGGAAGTCATGTATGAGCTAGATCTCTGTCACAGAGACTACTTCAGTAAGGCTACTATTGGCCGATCTTATACCATGATTTTATGAAATATGTCAAGAAATGTGACCGCTATCAGAGAAATATAAATATACAAAGACAGCCGGCCTTCGAGCTTACTCTACTAAGCACACCTTGGCCATTTGGATAGTGGAGAATGGATATACTTGAGACTTTCCCAATGGCGTTCGGACAATGGAAGTTTCTTCTAGTTGCGGTCGACTACTTCACCAAATGGATCGAAGCCGAACCACTAGCAAAAATTACTGAGGCCAAGGTATGGGACTTCATCTGAAAATCAATCATCTATCGATTTGGTTTGCCCCAAACTCTCATAACAGATAATGGGCGATAGTTCACTGGGATGAGGTTTGCTGAGTTTTGTGGTGATCTAAACATCTCCTATCGCTTCACGTTGGTGGCTCACCCACAGGCAAATGGGGAAGCTGAAGTGACCAATCGGATCCTATTGTAAGGCATCAAGACAAGACTCGAAGAGCAAGAGGGGCCTGGGTAGACGAACTCTATCATATTCTGTGGGCATACCGCACTGCACAAAGGCTGTCGATTGGAGAAATATCATTCGCCTTAGCTTTTGAAACAGAGGCAGTCATCCCAGTCGAACTTAAACTTCCATCAGCATGGGAAGTGGCCTTCAACGAACAACATAATCCATAGGACATCAGAGCCAACCTCGATCTACAAGAAAAAAAAGAGGAAAAGTCCAAGTTCGGATGGCAGCTTACAAGCGAAGAATGGTCTGATACTATAACTCCAGATTTAGGGATAAAATATTTAAAGTGGGGGACTTAGTGCTTTGACGAGCCACCATCTCTCAGCCTTAGAATCAGGAGAAGCTTGCCCTAAATTAGGAAGGTCCCTATGAGGTCACGGAGGTCGTCTAACCCGAAACGTACTACTTGAAGAAACTCGAAAAGGAAGACCTGCCTCGACCATGGAATTCAAAAAATCTACGAATGTATTACCAATGATTTAATTATAATGAAATTCTTCTACTTCAACATCCTAATCTTTATTGTATATCGGTGACAAAGGAAGACTACCCTTCGAACTTGATCTCATAATAAATACAGTCCGTTAGAAATAGGAGGAGAACCTCGTCCTAACGTGAGTAAAGTCGAAAGCCTCGTTCATTTTAGATGAGATGAGGGGAGAGGCCCTGACAACGGTCCTAATGTGCCCCTACAGTTCGTTAGGAATAGGAGGAGAACCTCGTCCTAACGTGAGCAAAGATAAAGACCTCACTCATTTTAGACGAGATGAGGGAAGAGGCTCTGACAACGATCCTAATATGCCCCTACAGTCCGTTAGGAACAGGAGGAGAACCTCATCCTAACGTGAGCAAAGATGAAGGCCTCGTTCATTTTAGATGAGATGAAGGGAGAGGCCCCGACAATGGTCCTAATGTGCTCCTACAGCCCGTTAGAAATAGGAGGAGAACCTCATCCTAACGTGAGCAAAGTTGAAGACCTCATTCATTTTAGACGAGATGAGAGAAGAGGCCCTATCAACGATCCTGATGTGCCCCTATAATCTGTTAGGAATAGGAGGAGAACCTCATCCTAATGTGAGCAAAGTCGAAGGCCTCGTTCATTTCAAACGGAATAGGAAGAGAGGCCCTGTCAACGGCCCAAAATGCACCCCCATGAGCCACGTTAGGAATAGGAGGAGAATCTCATCCTAACGTAAGCAAAATCGATGATCTTGTCGATATAAGATAGGATGGAGGGAGAGATCCTACTGATGACTCTAATGCACCCTGTAAGCCATGTTAAGAACAAAAGGAAAGCCTCATCCTAACATGAGCGAAAGTCGAAACCTCGACATGGAGAAGGAAGAAGCTTGGTGGAGAATCCTTACACATATTTTCCCACGATGACCTAACTATGTCAAATGCGAAAGACAGAATCTTATTCTGATTTGCAAGAGGGGTCCTAGCCCGGCATCCAAAATGAGCTCGACGTCCGCAACAACCATTTCAAAAGAAAATGATAAAAGAAAAATGAGGTAAAGAAAGTAAGACCGTAAATAGGCCTCAGGTTCATGCGAAATGAAAGTAGCAAAAAATATATTATTTCATTATAAAACTGAGTTCATTACAAGCAAAGCATAGGCCGACCAGGCTAATTATACTGAAAGAAAAAAAAAGAGGGGGAAGATGCCGAAGCTTTAAGGCGAACCAGATTCTTTAGACTTTGGGCTGTCGGCTTCGGCCATCACTAAAGCCTACTTTAGCCTAAGAATTTTCTCCTCAAGTTCCATCTTCTGGAAGAGACCATCTACATACATTCTGTTGGCTTACTGAAACTTGCCCTCGAGCTCTCGCCATTGTCTCTTTAAAACTTCAGACTCGGCCTCCGCATCCTTGATAGCCCAATGTTCACAGGCGAGCTGAAGCTTCAACCATTGAACCTCGGCCTACTCTGCGCCAACCGTCTCTGAAAGCTCGCCACTGGTCCTCTTCAAGGAGGCCATCTCCTTCGACTCACCACTCGCACTGGCTCCCCAGTTATTGTGCAGTTGCTTCCGAAGATGAGCTACCTCATCTCTGGCAACCTTGAGCTCACCTTTAAGCCTGGATATCTTCTCCACCTAGGTCACTCGAAAGTTATTATACCGATCCTCGGTATCTTGCAGCTACTTTTGAAGTTGGAAAAACTTTATTGACCAGTCCGAGTCATATCAGGCTTTATCGGTAGACCATGGCAAGCTCCCTTCTTGAAGATGGATCTTTTCCTCGGCATCCTTCAAGTCAGCTTCGAGAGAGTTGATCTTCGCTGTCAGTGCCCAGAACTTATCGTTGGTATCTTTTTTAAATTTGGTGACCTCCTTCTCGAAGCTACCATTCCAGATACTGAAGCTCACCGCTTCCTTTATATGCAAGCCTCGAAGGCGGGTGACCTCTTTGGTCACCTTAGAAGCATTTTTTCGTGAGGCTCGAAGGTCGTCCTCCATCTTCTTCAACCTCTTCCTCAGAAGATGAACTTCCTTCCTCAGATTCTTTATTAAGGGCTTTATGAGAACCCCCTGAGATAGTGGATCAGCGAGGGTGGAAGACTGCATTCGAGATACAAAAAGTGCTCAAGGATATGAAAAAAAAATTTTACTTCATTTAATCAAAACTTTTGAGTACAAGACACCAAAAATAAAAGGTACAACTACTCAAGGATCTCAACTTCAAAGGGTGGAGCCGGATCGCTCTCGACCGCCTCAGATTTTTGAACTGGCTTGGGCACCTCTGCGATAGGTTCAGATGGGCCAGAAGTGAGCTCGTCGAAGGAAAGGTCGACTACAGCATTAGATGGTCTCGCCTTCACATCGTCTTCCTCCTCCTCCAGAAAGTCGAGGTCAAGCTCGGAGAACCTTCGGACTATCCTACCTTCACAAAGCTCGAAACCCTTGATAAACGATTCCTGGCCGAACTCGACGTTTAGATTCTACATCTCGAAAGAGGTCTTGAACTCTTCCATGGCCTGGGTCATTGCCTCCGAGATTGACTTTGCCATTTGGATCTCCGATTTGGCGATCCTATTTTTGGCTTCCTTCCTCCTCTCCTCCTCTAGGGCCAGTGTGGCCTTCAGTCTGGCTGAGCCAAACTCCTCCTCGTGGAGTGCATCCTGAAGACTTCCAATGTGTGTCATCTTCTCCTCGGCAAGTCGCTCGACTTTGTCGACCCTCTCTTGAAGACGGTGGACCTCGGCTTGAAGGTCCTCCTTGGCCTTCTATGCCTCCGCCTCCTGACGACGTGCCCTCTTGATGTGAGCGAGCATCTAGTAACCCGACTGCAATAAATGATCGATATTAAAAAAAAAAAAAGAAAAAAAAAAGGAGAGAAAAAGAAAGAGTCGAGCAATGGAGCAATTACCTTAAGGACAAATCCAAGAGAACTCCAGATGAGTTGCTACGAGTCCAGGTTGGTCATTTGGTCCACCACCTTGGGCATGGCAAACCCGTCGGCATGCTTTCGGATGATCTCTAGGTTGTCGAAGGGGTCCTCCCCTCGTTCATTGTCGTTGCTGTTCGGTCTGCCTAAGCGAGCCTTGCAGGATGTCTTCGCAATGGCTTTCTTTTTCCTTCCCTCTCCTATCCCTTTTCTGATAGGGAGCTCCAAAATTCGATCCCCGTTGGAGGGATCTGAGGGCATGGAAGATGTCGGGCCCGCACTAGCGGTGTCAACCTCAGTAGTTAGGGGAATCTTGGTGCCAATGATGACCTCGAATGCAGTGGCAGTGGGGGCGGAGACTCCAGAGCTGGAAACACCGACCTTTACCCTCTTTGAGCTATCTTCTTGCACCTTTCCTTTCCTCTTCCTGGTGAAGAGCCCTTTGGTAAGCATCTTGGTAGCTTGTGCATCCATTTCTGTAGCAAGAAAAGAAGAGTAGTCAGTAGCAATACACGTGCGTGAAACCATATGGACTCGAAAATCAAAAGATGTACCAGCAAGATCGTAGGGACTCAGACCCAGGTTGAACAAGGTCTATTTTAGAAGGTTGGGAAGAGGAGGAGCTCGGTACATCTTGAGTTTATCGTAGGAATCAAGGTCGGCTCCGTTTAAGCTAGGAGCTCGACAAACTGACTCTCTATTGTAACCAAATGAAGGAATACCTAATGGCAAGGTCGGACAATATTCAGAAAAGTATTTTTTTCTTCCAGTTATGAATGGAAGAAAGGGCACCTTTCAATAATCCCTTCATGCCGACCTGGGAAAAAGTACCACCAATCCTTTGTGGAAGGATGACGCTTAAAGGTATAAAAATTTCTAAAAAATAAAATGATCGACTGGACTTCGGTCAATTGATAGAGGAAGAAAAAATCTATGATGAACTAAAAGGAGTTCGATATGACAGACGTGAAGGAGATATTTAAAAATCGAAAGAGGATGACTACGAATGGGGGCAGCAGAAATCTAAGCCCGGCATGCAAAGCTTTCAAGTACAAGCAAAATCGATCGATCAGAGGAGAACTGATCTAGTTGTTGGAGCTGGGGAGTTCAAGATCATATTCTGGAGGGATTCCATATTGGATTTGGATTAGGAAAAGATCATCCGGGGTAAGGATGGACGGGATGGTGTCTCGAGCGAAAGACGAGCGGGACATGTTTCTAGGTTCTACCTCGGCCAGGGGTGCAAAATCGAAGAAGGTTGGTCCAGACGAGCCCCGTGAATCAATGGAGTGGGAGGTTTCGGAAGACATTCAGATTAAGATGAACCCCAAGAAAACCCCCCCAAAAAAATCAAAAAATCAGGAAGACAAGAAGCCAAAAATGATAAGCATGAATAACCTAAGAGAAGGGTTAGAAAACTGACCTAGATTGTCCAAGAAGGATGAAAGGATGATGGACACGATGAGGATCAATTGAAAGGGTGTCCAAATCTCAGAAAAGCAAGAGAAGAATGAGACCCATGGAAAGAAGACGAACAGGGGCCGAGGAAAGAAGAAGACTCGGGCAGGGATGACTTTCGAACAATAGGAGAAGGCCTTAAATAACCAGAGATAATCTGAAGCAGTTATGATTGCAGATTGACTTCAGCCAGTCTGTATATGCAATGTGTCCCACTCATCATGATAGAAAAGTGGCGACGAATGGAGTCTTTATAGCATTGTGCCTATGGTAGAGTTTCAATGGAAGATTCAAAGCACTATCCTTTTGAACTCATTTCAGACTTAGAAGGTTTTGATGCCAGTACGGTAAACATCAAAACATCTCATTCTGATAAGCACGAAAACTCGGGATTGGACTTCGACCGTCGCCTTTTTTTCTCCCTTCCTTCAAATTTTAAACTCGAAAGTATGGAAACTATTGTTGGAATAAACCCCTCTCCCATCAAAGTCCAGTCTGATGCTTAGCCTAATGCAACTGTTAATCATGAAAGAACTTCGATCGAAAATTCTTCTTCAACAGTCAAACTCCTCCCAGACTCCTCCAACGGTCGAACTTCTTTCGGACTCCTCCAGCAGTCGAATCCTTTCGAACTCCTTCAGCGGCCAAACTCCTCACAATCATCTAGGAAGGTCTTTGCACGAGTCCGATCTCGTACACGGCATGAACCGATCCACGTTCGGACTATCTTAGAGGAGTCTGAACTCCTCTAGAATTGATACAGCTCAAAGGTTATCACCAACCGACGTCCATCCCTCTAAACTTTGACTGTCAAATCTCAAATAGACTGGCATCTTACGATAACAAACAATATCTTCTATAACAAACTCCACGTGGCCCCGAGTGGTCCACTATCTGATAGTTATGGCTGTCACTATCAGTTTGTTATAGGCTCCATCTATAAAAGAAATCCTCCAGATATATTTTCTCAAGGCTCTTTTTTCCCTCCCAAAAATTTTGCAATTTTTTTGACTGAGCACTCTATTTCTATTGGTAGAAAAAGCTAACTTGACCATCGGAGAATCTTGCCGGAGCCGCCACCTCGGGCTCTGGATGAGACTTATTTTGCAGATCACCGACGGTGACCTCATCTTCTCCGACTCCAGCATTTTTTCGATGGCAATCAGATTTTGCACTAACAATGATGTTCGATCAAGTATACAAAGTGCTCCTCTAGGATAAAACTTATCTGGTACTATTGAGATCCCATATATATTTGTTAGGAGTGATGGTGATATCCATATTATAGATACCACTAGACAATGAGGTCAATATTCTAATATAAATGTTAGAGTCTATTTATTGATGCTCTACTAATATTATTGTTCAACATATTATATTGGTTAATATTCATTAATATTATAGATCATGATAGCACCGAAATGGCATCTAGCTTTCATTCTTGCCCCTCGATAGGCTACATAGAGCTCCGCATCTGAGTCGCAGCTAGAGCATACTTCATCCATCTCCTCATCAGCTTCTACTTTGGCTATCCGAGCACCACCAGCATCTACTCCTCCACCGATATCTAAGTCTCCACTGTTAAACACATCTCTAGCACATGCTCCATCCATCGATGAGTCTCCACTAGTATTCACGTCGCACGATCCCATGGCCAGTAAGAATAAAATTTTATTATATCAATTATTTATTATTTATTATTTATATAATTATTATACACTCTTATATATTTGTATAATATATTTTCATTACAGATGCATCATCAAGTAGGATATTTTATGGTCCCACATGCATGCCGCATGTATGGAATCACTAGCATTAGGTCAAGATGGAGTACGATCGGGAGGAGAGGCTAGTCGGGATGACTGCACAAGAGATATATTCTTTTTTCGAAGTGCTTATGAGGTGCTCCAACATTATTCCTATTGTGCCCATAGACTAGCGAGTGATGGATGCTGGCATCAAGGAGCAGGTATGGAAGAAGATTTGGATAGATGTATTTTAATTATATATATGCATGTGATACATTTATACTATACTTAATTAGAATAATTTCATAACTGACTTCTAATATCTTTTTGTAAAGAAGGTATGACTTTCCAAATCATGAGTGGGCTCAATATGCCTGTCTGGAGAAGATTAGGAAGTTATACTAGAATTATAAGATCAAGCTCCATAGAGGATAGCTCGACCATCGATGGGACACTCTAGAGGAGCTTGTTTCTTGGATTCAGGATTGTCCTCCGAGTCAGTAGGAGGGGATGGTTAGGTATTGGAGGAGTCAAGAGTTTCAAATTTAATTTCTAATTTTTGAGTTTTTCAATATACTAACAATTATATTTGAATACTATTAAATACTTGTTATTTAAATACTTATAATTTAAATATTTTTTAGGCTATTTTTCATCAAAATCAAAAGAATCGGATAGTTCAGGAGTACACACATACTCTTGATCATGAGTCTATGGCCAGTCGTGTGCATAGAAAAATAATAAATTTTAAATCTTAGTTTAAAAATAAATTAATATCTTTTTGCATGTTTCTAATAAGCTGATTGATTATTATAACTAATGAGAGAGAGTATGATGCTCACCCATAGTGCCATCTTTCGATCCAGCCGTATGGATAAGAAGGGTAAGCTAATGAACGCCTAGATCGGAAGAATTTTTGTGAGTAATAAATAGATTAGTATGATTAGTGTTATAGCATTTTTTATGATATTTTATTTAAATTTATAATTAAAAAAGTAGTTAGATGTACTCGTAAGTGAGGACCTAGATACCTCTGGCCTTCATGACTATTTATCTTAGATCATAAGGCCTGAGCACTCTAGGAGGATCTGATATAGGTTCGGATATATACCGATGAGCTATTGGTCTATGGTGAGTGCTTTTTCACATGCTTTTGAGATCGTCAGTCGGAAGTAGGTTGAGAAAGCATTGGCATAGGCAGCTCGGGATATGGAGCAGGCTGCTCAGACTGAGGAGCATACATCTCAACTATAAAGCATCATAACCTTTATGGTGATGACACTCTCCGCACGTTTTGGAGCTAACTTCATGGGCATTCAAAATATATTGGCTAGCATTTCAACTCTAACCCCTCCAGCTTTAGCTTCTCCAGTTTGAACTCCATCTCCTTCCGGTGATGATGACTTAGATTTAAATTTAGCAGACTTTTAATATTTTTTAAAAAATATTATAATAAATTTTATTCAGTAATAAAATTTGAGTATTTCATATATATTCTTGCATTATTCTTATATTATTTTAGATATATTCTTGTATTATATATTGAACTACATTTATAAGATAAAAAATCAAAAGCTAGAAATCTATATTTTTTATTATTCAAACTCTACGATAGTGGTTGGCAATAGTTGCCATAGGTATGCCAACTGCTGCCGTAGATTACATGCCAACCATTACTATAAACAATGATAGTGGTTATAAAATTACTGCATTAGATCTATGGCAGCGATTGTATAACCGTTGCCATAGATAATCTATAATAGTGATTACATAAATGCTGCCAGAGAATCTATAGTAGTGGTTTAACAATTGCTGCTATAACTAATAAAGCAGTGGTTATGTAACCACTGCTATTGAAGCTATTGTAGTGGTTGATGAACCGCTACTATTAATCCTATAGCAGCAATTGATTAACCGCTGCTATATACCGTTACGATAGTTTCATCTATAGCAGTGGTTAGTAAATCACTGCTATACCGATCTACTGCAATGGTTGCAATAATCGCTGCAATAGCCACTACCATGGATCAATGATTTTTTAATTTATGGTAGTAGTTACGAACCGCTATCATAGCCCTTTTCTGTAGTAGTGGTAAATAATATAATCTATTAACCAACTTTTTTTTATCACAAGGATTCTCTTATAAATTTTTAGCAAACTATTCTCACAAGTATACTTATACCTCTAAGAATCCAGATTATCTATGAAAATTAGGTTCTTTTTTTAATGTTAGGACATACGAAGCTTCTAAAATCCTCACACTATCGTCATACATCTTTATTATTTCTAAGTAGAATCTTTCTTTCCCTGGTTTGATAGTTAGAAAACCAATTTTTATTAGGAGTCATGTGAAAGAAATAGCCAGAATCAAAAATTCACTTTATCCTAATCTACTAACATTGACTAATAGAATCTCATTACCAGTATCATTAGAGTTTTCTTGTGCTATACTAGTATTTGATTTGGAGATGGGCTCTCTCTTTTCATTCTTTCCTTTTATTTTTGAAAAAGGTCTTCTAATATGCCCTTCCTTATGACAATGAAAATAATATATATTTTTATGTTTTGATTTTGACATAGACTTAATGTTATTACTAAAAATTATTTCTCTACTCCTATCTCTAGCAATCAAGCCTTCTCCTTGAATCTCCTTATAACTTTCAAACACCATTTCAACTCCTTAAACTTCAAGGCATCTTTTAGATCACTAACTAAAAGAGATTTTCTATCATTCAACATGATATTAATGAAGTTCTCATAACAGGATGGTAGTGACCACAATAAAATAAGGACATGATCTTCATCATTAATTGAAACACTAATATTTTTTAAATCCAATATAGTTTTATTAAATATTCATCTATATAATATTTTACATGCATATCTTTCTTAAATAAATATAGCTTTATTAAATATTCATCTATGCGATCTTTCATAGGTGTACCTTTTATCTTGCACAAATGGTAGAGCCGATGCTTAAAGTATAATCTATTTTTCTATTCTCCAATTTTAATCTAGTTTAATCGCTATCATCTCTTCAATAACTTTTCTAGCTACCTCGCCCGCTAAACACAATACAATTGTATTGTGTGCCTTTGCCAAATGCTTCTCTTTTATCTCCATAGGTCATGCTGTTTGATAACTTCTTCTTAATTTCTAATGTCTTTCATAGATCTTGTTGCACTAAAAGCGCTCGTATCTTAATCTATCAAATACCAAAACCGTTCGAATGATTCAACTTTTTGATTTTAAATTTTGTAGTCATTATTGCAAAACTCCAATTGAAAAGATTAGGGCTTTGATACAATTTATTGCAACAGGCAAGGAAAATAATGAAATAAGAAGAAAAAAAGAGAAATAAAAAATAAAGAGAAAGTACATGAGAAGAGTAAGAGAACATATAATTTTTGTGGTTTGATATATTGACTTACATTCATGAGTAGGGACAGTGCAACAGCTTCACTAAAAAAAAATAGAGATTACAGACTATAAAATTACCTCACAACTCTAGTCTTCAATATGCTATATCTTTAGCAAACTCAATTACTACAACCCCTTTAGGATTATAAAAATAGAGTAAACTGATTAAGACTCAAAGTAGTGTTTTTATAATAAATTATTTTATGCCAGTATCTTAATTCATTATGGACTTGGATTGCTCTAGTCTTACCTCGATTTGAACTTGAATTGCGATCCAAATTATAATAAACCTCAAATTTGTTCGGCTATAAATAAAATTCAATACAAATTCAACATATTTTAATTATAAAACAAATCTTACATGTAAATTGTATTTATTGGATAATTAACGGATTTTATTTGGCAAAAGTATTTATATATCAATATTTCAAAAACAATTGCAATGTAAATCGATTGTAGGAATACCATGCAGTTGGACTCACATAAAGTCATGAATTGCCTGTTGGAAAGGAATGTGACGTATTGCAAAAGAAAATGGGTTCTCACTACCATTTTAAGTATCATACATGGTACGTGATATTATGATACATAAATTTTGAAAAAAAAAAAAAAAAAAAATCTTGCGCGCACCATATATGATATGTACGCTATGAAATTATTGCATGGTTACCGATTTTTCCCTAAATGTTTTATAAATCGAGGATGAAACACTGCCATATAGTAGGAAACTTGAAACAAAATAATAAAAAGTATTACAAAACCAAGCTTATTCCACTTCACCACTGCGAAAAATATTAAGAAGAGATTGATGCCTAGTTGTTTGATTAATTGCAATTTGATGTTTAACTCTGGTTGAGCGAGACTAATACTTGCCTCTTGATTTAAATAGCCATCTAATTATTAACCCTGTATCTACACGCTAGAGATATAATTATGTAGACAATAAATATAATTATGAGCACGATCAGTGTATTTACAATATCGATGAAGGTATATGAGAAAAAAAATTCTGAGTAAATTTTGGATGGACAAGCTCGTATATAGAAATAAATATGTGCATGCATATCATCTAGGGTGCAAATGGGTTGGATCGGACCAGATCCTACGTGATTCTGATCCAATCTGGTCTCTTGATCAGGTCTATATATTGAATCCAAACTCAGTTCAATAGAAGATCGGATCAGATTCATGATCAAATTTTTTGATCCAATAGATGATTCGGATCGGATCGGATTTATATATAACCCGACTCCAATCTATGAAATATAGGTTCGGCTCAGATCTAGATCGGTTCAGATCTAAATTATAATTATTAGCTTATATATTAATTTTCAGACTGTCAAGCAGATGTTGAATCTAATGCTTGTTCAATATCTAGTTCTATTTATGTTCTTATTTTTATTGATGTTTCTAATAAAGTTCATAAAGTTAAAATGGATAACAAGATCTAACTAATAAAAGTATGTAAAAATGAGTACAAGATATTTTGGCATCATTTAAAAAGATAGTAATGGCAACCAACAATCTTTAATCAATAAAATCATAATTTTTTTTAAATTTGTATAAAATCTGTACTAATAAAGATAGGAGGAAGTTAAAGAATTTTATTTTTTTTTATTTTTAAATTAACATACTTCTATCACTTTTATAATATTAGATAAATAAATATATTAATTCTAATTTTGATCTTATATTGAATTTGAATCGGATCGGATCGGATCATTTATATCAAGATTCAAATTAATCCAAAATTTTCATGAATCAGATCGGATTGGATTAAATTTAGAAAATCTAGATTCAATTTAAAAAATAAAATATATCTAATTTTAAAATTAAATATAAATTTATGAATTTTTTAAAATAATTTAGATCGAATCTATATGAATTAGATCAGGTTGGATCACGGGTCAACCGACCCATTTGCAGCCTTGACATCACAAGCATGTACTAAGATCTAGTGAATGTAAGTGTGCGCAGAACTTTAAAGGTAAATTTTAAAATCCGACGAATTGGATATAAAATTTAAGAGCCGGTTTTGGAAATACTAATAGGATGCGCCTGGACTAGGCATGTACGAACATCCTAGTTGACTCCACTCACGTATTTGGCCTCCTCGCTGCCCAGAAGCAGCACTGCCTCCGCCACATCCTCCGCCTTGAGGCATGGACTCCTCCAGCTCCTCCACCCCCATCCCCAACGCCGTCGTAGCCAGCGGAGTCGCCACCCCGTGTGGCGACATGCAGTTCACCCGCACCCCGAACTGGCCAAGCTCCACCGCCGCACTGCTCATCAGCCCCACCACCGCAAGTTTCGAGCACGTGTACGCTGCAGACGCCATCCCCGGCACCACCGACATCGTGCTAGCTGTTATCACGATGCTTCCTCGACGCGCCGGGATCATCACTCGTGCGGCATGCTTCGTCCCAAGGTAGCTCCCCACCAGATTAATCCCCACCACCCTTTCGAAGTCGGCCTTCTCGGATTTGCGTATCTGCATGCACATCGAGCCGGCGATCCCGGCGTTGTTGAACATGATGTCGAGCTTGCCATGGCGTGAGACGGCGGCATCGACGGCGTCTCGGACATGAGACTCGTCGGTCACGTCGCAATGGACATAAGAGGCAGCGGAGGAGCCGAGGGATTCACAGAGAGCATGGCCCTTGTCATCTTGGACGTCGGCGATCATCACACGGGCGCCATGGTGGGTGAACAGCTTGGCGGTGGCCTCGCCAATGGCACTGGCGCCACCCGTGATCAGTGTCACTTTGCCTTCCAGCCGACACATAGAGCTCAACTACAAGATGAACGACGCTAGCAATCTGAAAATTTTTTTTTTTCATTATATATATATAGAGGTAGATTAAAATATATTTGATCAGATTAGATCCGATGAGATCAAAATTCTATAATAAAAGTTTTACATCAATAATTTAAATTATTGGATATAATCTACTAGCTCAAAACTGCTTGCATACAAAAAAAATCATATGATTTGAAGACTCCTGATCTGTGCTGATCCAAAAATATATTTAATACAATTTTATTTAGACTATTCAATTTTTGACTACTTAATGCATAGGCTACGAGTCTTCAAATCATATGATTTTTGATGTGCAAGCAGTTTTAAGGTAGTAGATTATATCTAACGGCTTAGATTATTGACGTTGAACCTACATTATAAAGTTTTAATCTGATTAGATCTGGATCCAAATCCAATCGAATGTATTCTAGTTTGATTCTCTTTCTTTATATATATATATATATATATATATATATATATATATATATATATATATATATATATATATATATATATATATATATATATATATATATATATCAATGTATGTACGCTTGAAGTATCATGAAGAAATTCAATCTACATACTAGTTTTGATAAATTTTTTAAGTATTGTCACCGGCGAAGCTTTCTAACTGCAAATTTTTAAGCTCTTTTGAAACATGTAAGTGCCTACGCATAAACATACTAAACCATCAAGTTAGGCTCCCCATGGACCACCATTCATGCTTTGATGGTGCTTCATTGGCGTTGTGACGACCATTAACGTAGAGGTTTTTTCAGCCCACCCCAATTTTCCAATATAATTCAAAACAATTGGCTTTTGACAAATTGCACTCGACACCCTAATAGACTTCTTTTTTCTATGCCCGTTGGTTGGATGAACAATAAGCTGGTCCCAATTACTCTCCCCATGACTTAATTATAGTTATTGGTTTTGTATGAACTGTATACTACCACCGTCCAAGTATTCCTGGGTTGAGCCGCACTCAAAATACCAAATGACAAAAAGATTTCCCCCATCAAAACTATACCAAACGTGTGCTTATCACTGTCCATACCATGGCTATCGATTTATAGCCTTGGGTTATGGTAATAGAGTTTTAGTTTTCTGGATTAATTTTGTCATCCGACCTTTGATCGAGGCTATTCAATTTATGCCAGAAAGTTGAGTCGACCAAGGATGTGATCCAAGCAGTTTCATGTTCAAATTTTGTTGGTTTTATTTTTGGTAGATTTTTAAATTTTCTACTACCTATAAAACTTTCTAGTGCTACAAACATTTAAGCTCTTTGAGTGCATGTAAGCTAAGTTTTCCTGCATATTCATGTTAGACCATGAATTATACTGTCTAATAATCACCGTTGATACTTTGGTATTGCTGCTTCGGCCTTGGCATAGGCTCTATGACTGGGTTTTATTTCTAGAATTCTAGTTTTAGGTCTTCACCTTGTCACGGCCATCAAATTACTCTCCACTTTCTGCCTCTATAGATAGTAGCATCACTAGGATCTCAAAAAAATAAGCTCGATAGAAATTTCTATAAACTTTAATTATGATATTCTATATATGTACTTTAATCAAGAACATCATAAAGAGAATTTTCATAATCTTCTTGAAACATATCTGATGCGGAAGAATTTGATGCAGAAAGAAAAGAAAATATATTACTTTTCTGAAGATCGATTTCTCTCCCTTCTCTTGTTCTTTATGTCGTAGCAATAATTATGAATTCTATAACTCTCTTATGGTAGAAATATGACCTCTATTTATAAACTTTTATTGATACTCCCATCAAGTAACTGGATAAGACTTGAATTCTATTTGAATTCAGGCTGATCATTATCCAAATTTAAATAGTAGAGTCCATGATAAATCGGTCACTTAATCGGGACATTATCTAACATTCTTTCACTTGATCCGATTATAATAAATCTCTTTCTTAATGTTCATCATAATTATCTTAGTATGATAAATTACTAAATAAGAGTTATGGCAGTTATATGCCATTCATTTAGCATACTCTCTTTCATATACCACAACACTTGCAATTTAACATACTAGGTCTATAAGATAGATATATATATATCTTTTCATTATGGTCCATAATAATGTCTCATTGAGACTTTTTTGTTATAATTAAAATATAACATAATTTATGTGTACACCATCAGAAGAAATAGAAAATTTATTAATATAAATTAGAAAATACTTTATGGAGCTTAGAGTGTTAAAAACATCATTAATATATTATTCTTTAATACAACCAAGATCCATTCTATGTACATGTTCTTTTTTTTTTTATTAAAAAAAAAGTGAGAAGAGGCAATCGGCATAGCAACCCTCTCTAAGTGTGACCATGAGGGCCCCCACCCCACTGAGTGAATATACATGTTCTTTAAATATTTTCGATTGCAAGCTTTTTGTCAATGGATATACTATCATGAGATCAGTTTCAATATGTTTAATAGATACTCTTTGTTTCTGAACCTCTTTCTTAACAACAAAATATTTCAACTCCATGTGTTTTGCACCTGTTGAATATTTATTATTTTTTGAAAAGAATACTATTGCAGAATTAACACGGTAAATTTTCAGTGGCTTGGTAATGGTGTCGACAATCCCAAGTACTAAAATAAAATTTTGCAGCCATAATACTTAGATTGTGACTTCAAAATATGCCATAAACTCTGCTTCCATAGTAGATAAAGTAATAATAGACTCTTTAGTACTTTTCACGATGTTGTTCCTTCAACAAACATAAAGAGATAACCATACATAGATTTTCTACCATTAGTACATCCAGCAAAGTCTGAATCCGAGTATCCAATCACATCCAAGTGGTCGCATCTTCTATACATATGCATGCAATCATTCATTCCTTCTAGGTATCTCAAGATTTTCTTTGCAGCTTTCCAATGATCTCTTCCAGGATTACTTTAATACCTGCCCAACATCCCAATTGCAAAGCTGATATTCGATCTTATGCAAATTTGCACATATATTAAACTGCCCACAATAGAAGCATAAGAAAATTATTGTATTTTCTTTCGTTCCACATCATTCTTTGGATATTGTATGAGACTAAATTTATCCTCTTTCTGTAGTGGAATAATTTTGGCTGAATATTTATCCATATTAAATCTCTCTAGAATTCTTTCATATATCTTTTCGAAGACAATCCTAGAATACCTTATAATCTATCATGGAATATTTTAATTCCTATCACATAGGATGCCACTTCCATTTCTTTCATTTCAAAATTCTTTAAGAGAAAATCTTTCATCTCATATAATATACTTAAATCATTAGCAGCAAGTAAAACATCATCAACATATAGAACTAAAAATATAAACTTGCTCCCACTGATCTTTTGGTATATACACCGATAACGGTATTTTTTTTAAAACTAAAAGATGTTATGGTATTATTAAACTTGATGTAGCATTGCCTAGAAGCTTGTTTTAGTCCATATATTGATCTCTTTAATTTACATACAATTTGATCTTTTTCTTTCATCGAGAAACCTTTAGTTTGATCCATATAAATTTTCTCTTCTAGTTATCCATTAAGAAAGATTATTTTCATATCCATTTGGTGTAACTCTAAATCATAATGAGCCACTAATGCCATAATAATTCTTAATAAATTAATATTTTTGAGGTTGGTGAAAATATTTTTTTATAATCAAAGCCTTCTTTTTGAATATAATCCTTTGCAATAAGTCTAACTTTATATCTTTCGACATTACCATTCGAGTCATGCTTGGTTTTAAAGATCTATTTACACCCGACTCGTTTAGAACCTTCTGGCAATTCGATAAGATTCCAGACTTTAATATCTTCCATGGATTTTAACTTATTTTTCATGGCTTCATACTATTTATCGAGCTCAGGACTTTCTATGGCTTATGAAAATAAAATCAAATTTTTATTAATTTTAATATCAAAATTTGACTCCTGTAAGTACACTACATAATCATCAAAAATTGTTGATCTTCTTTTTCTTTCAGATCTTCTTAAAGGTATTCCTTGTGATTTAGATACGTCAGATATTTATGAATCAATTTCTTTATGGGGTAATTCTTCATTCAAATATTATTCATTATTAGGCACAATATTTTATATAGATATGGATAAAGAAATACTTATGGATAATAAAATATCTTTTCTGACTTTCTTTATTTTCATACTATTTTGTTCATCATTTCCACTGATTTTATAATTTTTAATAAATCTTGCATTATCGATTTCAATAATTTTTGGACTATAATTTGGATAATAAAATCTATACCTTTTAGATTTCTCTAGGTAACCAATAAAGTATCCACTAATCATTCAAGAATCTAATTTTCTTTCATGTGAGTTATAAATCTTTGCTTTCGCTGTGCAATTCTAAATATGAAAGTGCCTTAAACTAAATTTTCTTCCAATCTATAGTTCAAAAGGAGTTTTTGAAACTACCTTACTAGAAATCCTATTTAGTAAATACATAGTGATTTTAAGAGCATATATCCATAATAATTTGGATAATGAGGAGTTACTTATCATACTCCTAACCATATCCATTAATGTCCAATTTTGCCTTTCAATTATATCATTTTGTTGAGGTATACCTGGTATAGTGTATTGTACACATATACCATATTTTTTGAGAAACTTTGCAAATGGACCTAGATATTATCATATTTTATTATGTTTTCCATAATCTTCACCATCTCTATCAAACCTTATGATTTTTATCTTTTTATATAATTACCTTTCAATCTCATTTATAAACACCTCAAGGGCATCCACTACTTGAGATTCTTCATGAAGTAAATAGATAAAATCATAATATAAAAAATCATCAATAAAAATGATAAAATATTTATCTCCACTAAAGGATGAAATATCAAAAGATCCACATATATCGATGTGTGTAATTTCAAGAAGCTGACTACTTCTTATAGTACCTTTCTTATTATGTTTAGTTTATTTTTTTTTGATGCAATTTATATATATACCAAGATCAGTAAATCTAGATTTGGAAGAATCTCATTCTTTACTAATCTTTCTAATTTTTCTTTGGATATGTGATCCAAATATTTATGCCACAAATAAGCAAAATTTTTATTTAGTAAATTATACTTAATACTATAATTATGATGCATAGTAAGAAGGAATTCGACATAAAAATTATCAAGTTTTAATTTTTATAAACCATCAATAAGTACTTCAAAATCAATAAATGAAGTATTTTTATATAAACTAAAATAACCATGTTCAAACCTAAAATTAAATCCAAAAATATTAAGTTTTGAAAGAGAAACTAAGTTCCTAGAAATTGAAGGTATATAAGCTATCTGTAATAGATTCAAATGATAACTAGTATCCAAGATCAAATGATAAGTACCTATGCCTTCAATCAAAACTTTCATATGATTTTTCATAAACATAAAGTCTTCAGCTTCAGTTGGATTTGTGGCTTGGATCGAAAGAAATTCCTGCATTAAATTAGAAATATGAGTGGTTGCACTATAATCAAGCCATTAAGTATTATTAAAAACTTTAGTTTGATTCAAAACATATAAAGATATTAGACTTATCTTTTTTTTGAACCAAGCCTTACATTTCAAGTAGTCTTTCTGATAGTATCCAACTTTTTTATAGAAATGACACCTATGCAGTTTTTATTTCTTCTTATCAGCCTGAAGACCATTAGTTGGCATGTTTTTCTTCTTAAACTTATTGGCTTTCTTCTTGTATACTCTACTAGATTCTTGATTCATAAAGTTAATGGAATGAGTATCTTATTTTTTCAGTCTCGTTTCCTCCTAAATAAGTATATAGATAATTCACTAATATCCCACTTATCCTTAACAGTATTATAATTGATGTAAAAAGATCCATACTTAGAAAGTAGTGAATTCAGAATAAATTGCACTAAGAAGGAATCATCCACAGTCATTCCCAAAGACTTTAACCTTACTGCAATATTAGTCATCTCTATAATATGGTTTTGCATATTCCACGATCCATCAAACTTCATGGTTGTAAGTTCTGCCATTACTGTATTAGCGAGTGACTAATCTACAGAACGAAAATATTCTTCAAAAAATTTTAAATATTCTTTCACACTTTTTGTTTATGGAATAGTGCTCTTAATGTTGTTGGTAGTAGTCATTCGCATGAACATAAGACTTAATCTATTAGAACGTTCTCATGCTTTATATTGTAACTTTTCTTTTTCACTGCTGGAATGTATAAGACCAGTAGGTTTATTTTCTAATAATGCTAAGTTAAGATCCAAAATATCAAAGTAAAAATTGACTTATTCACTCCATTCACAGAAGTTCAAACCATTAAATATCATAACAGATGAAGTATACAAATGAAAAAAAATAAATACAAAATAATACATAAATGCTCAAATTAAAATAGAATAATTTTATTATGGATTCAGATAATTAACAATAAAAGCATATGGTAATTCTTCTTTGGATAGATATTACAACATACTATCATAATTTAATACCATTAATTATTTTTTAATAAATAATTAAATATTTCTAATCAAATATACCTGTTATATTTGGATATATAAATATATTTGATCAAAGAATATTAATTTACCTCTATTACGCTCACTATTCATGAAATAATTAATTCATCTTTGGGTAAATTCTAAAGTTCCAATGAATTATGAACATCAATTTATCCACTAAATTTTTCATTAATAGACATTTAATTATGGATAAATGAATAGATTATGCATGTTAAATTTTTTTAAATATTCTAGTTTGGCCATTTTGGTGACTAACAAACTATATATAAGCATAAAATCATGCATATAAAATAAATTTCATCAATAATTAACATTTTGAAGCATAAAATCCTAAGATCTTAAGTAAACAAAGATTTAAAATAAATTTAATAAATCATTAAAGGATATAATAAACATTTAGGGACTGAAATGAAAATTTTTGAGGGTTGTTCCATAATTGCAAAATTTACAGGGGCTAATTTATAAAAAAAATCCAAAATGATAATTTGGCCTATTCATAATTTGAACTTTATTATGGACTTAATTGCAAAAAATTTGAACCCAAATTAAATAGACCCAATTTGGATTGACTCAACCAATTTTTTAAACATTAATGGGTTGCAGCTTAATGGATGCAGATCAAATCCGAACCCGAAACCCATTAGCCCTTTAGGGCTACTTCTCCTTCTCTGTAATGAGAAGGATTTTTCCTTACTGCAAGGCGGCCGACCGGCCACCCAAGCTTCTTCCTAGTCGCCAGCCGTTGCCATGCGTGGCCCAAGCCATTTCTCGGATTGCGCTGTGCACCATCGCCCTGCACGTCGCCGCCCTACGTAGCGTTCTACTCCACCGCCACCATAGGTCACCGTGGTTGAGGGGATCGATCCCAGTTGCAGGTTTTTGCCACCACCCTGCATGGCTCTCGACTCCCTTCTCCTAGGCCAGATGGGCTCGATGCCGACTTCCACCATCTTCCCCGCCCCGACTTCATCCTTGGCGTTAAATAAAAACTCAAATGGTCGATTGGCCTCCGCCGTGCCACCTTTGGAAAGGCAGCCATGGGCACGATGATAGGCCTTCGCCGGCATGGCAGCAGCTATGCTTGCTGCCGGTTCATCGGGGTACATGGGTTGGCCAGCGCGTCCGATCCCAAAATCTATCTTTCCCCTTTTTTTTTTGTTTGGCAGTTGTTGCCGATGTTATCCGGGTAAGCCCGACAAACAGTAGATCCGGCCATCCCTACCAGTTGATGCAGAGATGATCGGAATCCGGTCATCTTCATGGAAGATGAAAATTTGGTAGATCCATCATAATAATTTATTTATTTATTTCATTATAAAATCTTGATTTTAAAATTTTTAAAATAAATAAATAAATTTTTTATTTCATAAAGATCATAAAAAATAAGCTCTGATATCACATGTAAACTTTAATAATGATATTCTAGATACATACTTTAATCAAGAACATCACAAAATCAGGATCACAAAGAGAGTTTTCATAATCTTCGTAAAACATACCTGATGCGAAAGAATTTGATGTAGAAAGAAAAGAAGACATGTTACTTTTCTGAAGATCGATTTCTGTTTCTTCTCTCATTCTTTATGTCGTAGCAATAATACTGGATTCTATAACTTTCTTATGAATAGGGATAGGATCTCTATTTATAGACTTTTATTGGTACACCCATCAAGTAATCGGATGAGACTTGAATTCTATTTAAATTTAGGTTGATCATTATCCAAATTCAAATAGTAGAGTCCATGATAAATTGACCACTTCATAGGGATATTATCTAACAATTCTCCCATCCATACATCATGTGTGAAACTACCCTCCCCACCATGACCTACATGGAAGGCCAGGTTGCGCCAAAAAGTACCGGGATTTAAATGACATCCTTCGGTGTGGTAGATTGAGTCCGAGGTAAGGTAGAAGATCTAAGCCCAATCTTTGTTTTATTGGAGAAGTCTCTCCAGGACCAACTTCAGTAAAAAAGCGCCAGAAATTTTTACCCAAGACAGCCGTACTCATCTCCTCAAGTTTCTTGATACGAAGACCACACCCTTGCTTTGACCACCACAAATAGAATTCCAAGAAACTAGCTAGGCAAGAGAAGTGAAATAGAGTAGGATGACCCTTCCCATAAGATAGCTCTCGATCGCAATCCTATCAATGGGACAAATCATCCACACTGAAAGTTTTAAAACTGGCATAATACGTTGGGAGGGCTAATAACAAAGAAGTAAACATGATGACCGTACGTGCTATGGAGAGATACCTGCCCTTTCGTTTAGAAAAATATCAAACACCGTCTTTTAACCATGATTATTTATTTTAGAAAACTAATACACAAAACAATAATTTTTGTGATAGCACGTACCTTCTTGCAGCGGTGGTGAGCGTGGAGGTGATTCCCATGGTTGGCTGGTGGATTGGAGAGGAGAAATGAAGATTGGAAACGACACCCGTCACCTATGATTTAAGTCTTGGCTCATCTTTTCCAGCGACGGGCAAGCGGTTGGCTGGTCTCCATCTCTATTGCTTGACTTGGATCTAGAGTAGGCAGCTTTCGTGTTATCTTATCGTTGATCACTTTGAAGTAACATCATCAATTTTGTCACATAATGAAGCAAAGTGGGTGTCTTGAGTTACTTTTCTGAATAACCATAGCTTTGCACAAAAATCAGCAGGAGAACCCAAGCTCTCTTGTTTAATTCCCAAAGAAGGATGAGATTTAGTGAGGGTAGGGTTGAACCGTTTGTCAAGTCCAACGCCTTATTGGGAGATCGAATGCGGATTGAGTGGTGTCTGATTGCATTATTTATTGTTAGTTCTGAAGTAGCACAGAAATTCGATCGAAAATGTGATGCAAACCATGCATGATTACATTTCTTATTCATTTTTCCGCGGATGAAACTATGAAAGTTGGTGGTGCAATTGAGTTCAGCTGCCTTCAGTTCAAGGTTGATACGTGGATTAAGATCATTTTAAGATAGTTACGTACCCCAATTTAATCGGTCGAATATTTTTTTCACAAACAATTTTATCCTCAGTTCTATCATTTTCTTGGAATAAGTTTTTTTGGATAATTTAAAGTACATTATTCCATCCTATTGGATGGAGTAGTCTCCTTAGAATAATTTTTTCGCAAACAATTTTCTCCTCAGTTCTATCATTTTCTTGAAATAAGTTTTTTCTGGATAATTTTAAGTAAATTATTCCATCCTATTGGATGGAGTTGTTTCTTTAGAAGTAGAACGGGTCCATGTAAATTCATGGATCCATCCACTCCTTTATCTATTTGTTTTTCTCAAAGTAGATTGATCTGGCCGACGTTTTCCTCGAATTAAGTTAATTGATTATATTTAGACTAATTTATTCCACCTCTAAACGCATCTTTCCAATGGAAATACGACAAAGAAACTTATGTAGCCCTACGTACAAGGCTCGTCCGCTGCTCTTGGACTTTACACGCAACGTGAAGCATGGCAAATTAAGTAGTTAGGCCCCGGTAATGTTTGGCAGAGGAGGAGAGATGGAGGTAGTCCCATCTCACCATCCCTCCCTTCCCCACGGTCTCTCCAATAACACGTGCGTTTATATGGTAGCTAGCACCATATTCTGCGGTACCGCGGGCACCAAAGCAATCCAACTGGAAACAAACGCCACAAGAAAGATCGGAAAAAAAAGTATGTGCCTTAGAAGGATTTTAATCATAAAATGAGACTAATATATGAACAGTATTTTATTGGTAGAATTAATTGGCCAAAGTATTAATTTATCTTTTCTTTTGAATTTGCAATGTAAATCAGCTGCACGAATACCATGCAGCTGGATTCACACTAAAATCCTGACTCTTCTTATTGGAAAGGAATGCAATATAGAAGGACCATGCAAAACAAAACCAAGTCCCACCACCAGTTTAAGTATGATACGTGATGCATGATATTATAATATATAGATTTTGAAAAGGAAAAAAAAAAAATCTTATATGCATGATACAAGATATACACATTTTGAAATTCTTGCATGATTTCAGATTTTTACGCTCAATACTATGTAAATGATGATGGATGAAATACTGCCATATAGCAGAAATAATCAGAACTTGAAACAAAATAATAAAAAGCAGTACGTGCAAATCCAAACTTAGGCTATTTCACTAATAGGAAAAATATTAAGAAGAAATTGATGCCAGGTCTCTTGATTAATTGCAATTTAATTTGATGTTTAGTACTTGTTGAGCGAGATTGATATTTGCCTCTTGATTTAGATGGTCGGTTAATTATTTACCCTTCGTCTGCATGCTAGAGATAGAACCGTGTATAACATGAATAAAATTATGAGCAGGATCAACGTATGTATAAGACTGATGTAAGTGTACGAGGAAAAAAGAAAAAAAACTGTATGATATAAGACTGAATTGTTATATTGAATAGAATATCTGATTGGCGAAGATTGATTACATCTTTCAAGATTCTAGACAGAATGCTATTTTGATTTTGTTAAAAACTTCTACTCAAGCTCACGATCTCCTTTAGCTAGTTGTCACTAAGGAATCTTTGACAATAGGAGAAAATTGTGGCTTTTACCTTATAGTCTCTAAGCCTTCAAAATTAATTTATTTTTCTTGGGAGCCACCACCATCTTGTTTTCTTAAGTTTAATTTTGATGGCAATATATGAGATGAAGGTGATTTTGGGGGGTCTATTCTTGTTATTAGAAGTGCTAATTAATATATGGTGCTTTCATTGTAGTAGGAGGTATTCATCATTTTGATACTATAGTTTCTATGGCAGAGTTGTTGATCCATGTGGTATATATGTAGACATCACAAATTTGGCTAGAGGGTGATTCTATACCGGTTGTCATATAGCTTTCCAAGGCTTCTCTTGATGATGGTAGGATGCATCCATTATTACAAAAATGTTGGAGAATGATGCATTCTTTGACTGGATTTTATGTCCAGCATATTTATCATGGAGCTAATTGTGCTATTGATTGGATGGCGTCTAACACAACCAAGGCTATGTTTTAATGGAAATGGAAGAGGAAGATGCACAAAACAAAGAAAACAACAAATATAAGAAGAAATTCTTCTTCTAAAGTTTTAATTCAATATCAAAATAACATGCCTACAACTTTGGCCAAAGGCTTTATTTATAGAAGAAAAAACCCTAACTTGATATCTAAGCTATTTAGAATATCTTAGATTTATTTTGAATACAAAATAGGTAAAAATTAAAACTTCCAACTTATCCAAAATCTTTCAATCTCTCATTGACCGTTAAACGAATGGATTTGACCCCAAAACTGAGCCATGACAGCAAAGCTATCAGGCACATAGAGCATAGAAAGAGCTTTCCAAATTAGGATCTTATAGACGATTCTGATTCCGGATGAGAGATTTATGCCCATTTCAGTATTAGGGTCAAAACCACATGCACAATCAGCCTAATTTCTTATCCTTTCAGGCCCGATCCACCAAATCAAGGTATTTACCAACTAAGGCGTCTTTATTAGCATCTTATATGGCTAATCACATAGGATCATTATTATGGATTTCTATAGCTGATGTTCTAATTCAGTTAGTTAATATATATTTTTTATTATTCTCATAGATATATTTATTCATGTTTAGTTTAATTTTCGGAATATGCTTTTATCGATGCATACTAGATGGCTAAATGATAGAAACCAAGAAACTTAATTATCAAGTAATTCAATACACATATCTAGCTAAATTGCTATATGATTTTTAGAATATAAAATTTATCAGTATATAGTATATGGTTAGATAATATACACTAAGCAAATTAATCATTTAGCAATATAATACCTATTCTTAGATAAACTGATATATAGTTCCAGAATATTATATTCATCAGTACACGCTATCTAGCTAGATAATATATACTCATTGACTGCCTAAAAGATATACAATAAGCTTCTTTGATATACTTGATGAATATTTTATTTAATACCACAAGCACATGGTGTATAATGTAGCATGTCCGACAAATACAAGTCAATTTCCATAAGGACTCGGGTTACTTTGCAGGTATTCTAATTGATGCTCAAGCGAGCTAAGGAAATAGGTAGTGAAAGCTAGATTAAGATCCACAGAGATTGAAAGAAAACACTTGAATTTAATTGATAAAAGTCTAGAGTTTATTGAATCCACTAGATCAAAGGTTAAGATAGCTATTTCAACGGGTTTCTCTTATCAAGTAACTTTTCTATTTGATAAAAATCATGAAGCAATCATAGATCACATAGTAGTAAACAATAATCTATCAAGCACTTTTCTTGGATAGATCCAAGCATAAGTTATGATATGAGTGACATAATGATAACTTATCAAGCATCAAAAATAAGAAAAGAATAATTTTACATCAAATACAAGATTCACAATAAATATGATCTCTCTATCAACATACTAAATCCTCGTATGCCATCTCTAAGCATAGGAATAGTAATTCAGAGATCTGCTAATTATCCCATCAAAGTATTTCGATATGTTCAGGTCTATTAAATCAATAAGAAAGATCAATATTCAATAAACACTATGAGAAAATCTGAAGAAACATTCATGAAAACCTAAGATCTAGCTTCATCATAAATCCTAGAAAGGGAACTTAGCTAGACATTGAGAACATGGAAGCAAGCAAGAAGATGGAAGAAACATTACTACAAAAATGGTCTATGACATCGTATACTATGGCAGCGATTTTTGAAACTACTGTCATAGATCCTACGGCAGCGATTTTCAAAACCGCTGTCATAGATCCTATGGTAGCAATTTTCGAAACCGTTGCCATAGATCCTACGGCAGCGATTTTCGTTAACCGCTACTATAGGTCAGACTTATGACAATAATTTTTGTAACCGCTATCATAGGTCCGATATATAGCAGCGGTTAACGAAAATCGCTATCGTAGGTCGGACCTATAGTAGCAATTATAAAAAATTGCTGCCATAAGTCGACCTATAGTAGCGGTTCATTGTAACCGCTGCTATAGGTCAGACCTATAACAACGGTTAGTGAAATCGCTGTCATAAGTCAGATCTATAGCAGCGGTTAGTATGAACCGCTGCTATAAGCTTATTTATGGCAGCGGTTAATTATAACCGTTGCCATATTTTTTTTTTCTTTAAATATTATATAAATTTAAAATTTAATGTCCATCTCCACCGTTCATTATCTAAATAATTATCATTAAAGTATCATCGCAAAAGATCGCCTCGATCTGATGGCCCTAGCTTCGTCGATCAAAAAAATTTGATTTCGACGACCACGAATGATGATGCTATAATTTAATAGATGGAGACCTCCGATGAATTCAAAAATCTGCAATGATGATTTTGATGATGTTTGTAGCGTACTATCAAAGTTTCACTTCAATCGGATATCATTATCTTGGTCAATTTAGTATAGGTTAGTTTCAACCGTTAAATGATAAACGAGTGATCAAAGGACCAAACGGTATCCGATTATGAGATAATTTTTTTTATAAATGATCTTGGCTACTACTTTAATCATTTTTTATAGTGGTAATTATAAAATTTAACTCATGAGATGAAGAACGATATAAAACTATACATCTTCTGATAACCATTCTGAAACTTCACTGGTTGTTATGCTCGTGTTTTTGCAATATCTGCTTAATATGAATAGTTTATACGAAAATAATTTAAATTTTACTATCATCACCATATAAAATATTTAAAATTATAATAAATATCATTTAAATAAAAAATTATCTCATAATCGAATGCCGTTTAATCCTTTGATCGCTTATTTCTAATTTAACGATCAAAATCATTCCGTACTAAATTGACCATGATAACGATATCCAATTGAAGTGAAACTTTGATAGTATGCTACAAATATCATCGAGATTATCGTTGCAATAGTTTTTGGATCCATCAGTTTGGGCTCAATATTCTGGATACGGTGAGAGACTCAATTAGGAATCCAATCTATGCAAATGGTGGATCTGACTTAACTTAAGGAGTGGATCAATATTCGGATATGGTGAGATTCATGAATTAGAGATCAAGTTGGTGCACCATGATTAGAGAATCATTGAACAAGAGTTGTTCACTCATTGGCTAACCCATCACCAATAACTGTTAGGTGAATAGGGCCATTGGATCGAGGTGACCTTTTGTAACAACACTCTAATAATAATTATTTAGATAATGAATGGTGAAGATGAATATTAAATTTTAAAATTATATAATATTTAGAAAAAAATAAGAAAAAAATTATTTTCAACCTACGATAGTGGTTATCAAAAATCGCTGATATAGAACTACAACAGCGGTTATAGAACCGCTGCCGTAGATCTATGGCAGTGGTTTTGAATAACTACTACCATAGATCTATGGCAGTGGTTCAATAACCTCTTCCGTAGGTTAGGTTAAAAATTTTTAAATTTTTCTTGCTTTCCTTCCATGCACGCTCAATCTCTCTCTATCTCTCCTCCTCTCCGTCGTCGGTGAGGCTTCTTCCCCTCCCGATCGGTGCCGCCCCTCCTTCCCTCTCGATCATGTCCGCTTCCTCCTTCCCTCCCTTACGCCCTCCCACACAGCCCCTCCCCCCACCCCACCACCTCCTCCCCCGGCAGCCTCTTCCTCCATTGGCGCTCCTCATGCCACCTGCCAGCCCCACCCGGCCCTACCTCCCAACCGCCTCTTCCCTCCTCAATCGCCCTGCGCACCTTAACCCCCCCATCTCGACCCCCTCTCCTCCAATCCACCTATACCCCAGGCTGCCTTCCTTCCCCCAATCCCGCTCCTCCTCACATCTCGGTCGCCCTCTCCACACAGCTGCACCCACGCCCTCTCATCTTCAGTCGGCCCTCGCCACTGTCCAACCCTCCATCGGTGTCCCCTTCTTCTACCCAATCCCCGACCACTCCCTCTTTGCCACCCTGCCCCCCAACCCCATACTCTCCCGGTCGCTGACCCTCCTCACTGTGCCTCTCGCCTCCTCGTCAGCTGCCCCCCCCCTGGCCCTCATCTCCGGCTGCTCTACTCTCTCTCTTTTCTTCTCTCTCTCTTTTCTATCTCACTATCTTCTTGTTTCGTAGGTTATCTCTAGTGCATCGTCCTCTCTAGCATCATCGTCGGCGACCCTCAAAGCTTTCAGTGGACCCTCTCCTCTATAACCGCATTATATTTTTTTTTAATTTTATAGATTATTTATTAATCATATATATATTTTATAATAATATTATAGAATATAAATATATAAATAAATATTTAATATTATAATTATATTATGTCATGTTGTAATTTTTGAATTGAAATTAGATATTTAGGATCTGGACTCAAATTTTAATTATCTGATACCTGGATCTAACAAATACGATGGGTCCTGTACTTGAAGTACCAAATCCAGACCCTAATGGATCCAAAAGGTCCGGACTCCGATTTTGGGATCCAAAACTAAAAAATGGAGAGACTAAGAGGGAGACCGATAGATTTGAGAGAGGGAGGGTCGATCGCTCGTCGGCCATCGATAAGGGAGACCAAAGAGTGGAGGGAGGGAGGGGTCCGACCTCTGCCGCCATCGCCGATGAGGGAAGATCGAGAGAGGGAGAGAGGAAGGGAGGGATCCGACCTCACCACCATCATTGGGAGGGAGGGGGTCCAGCCTTGCCGCCATCATTAGGAAGGGAGGGGGATCAGCCTCGGGAGGAAAGAGTGAGTGAAGATCGAAGAGTGAGAGAGGGAAGAAAGGGTCTGCCTCGGCGGTATCACTAGGAGGGAATGGGGTCCCCCTTGCCAAAAGGGAGATCGAGAGAGAGTGAGAGAGGAATGGTGGGTCTCATTGACCTCAAAAGAAAGCGGAGAGAGGGAAAGAATCGAGAGATGAGTAGAGGGAAGGGGTTTGGCCGTACCGTCACCGACGAGAGAGATCGAGAGCGGAAGAGGGAGGGAGGGAGTCAGGAGGCTCGGATACGCAGCCAAGCTGGTCGGGATGATCGAGCCGTACTGGAGGACCAAACCGGATGTCTCAGGCATGAAGCTGGCTTGGCTTCTAAGCGAATAGAATTTGATATGTCTCTCTAAGGTTCCAACTTTAAGCCCTAAGGTGCCACCATCATCTACTTTATTTTTCTTTCAGATTTTTGGATTAACACCAAGGTTCGCGCAAGAGATCGGATCTACGACTGTTGTTCATCCTTAATTATTTATGAATGTAATTCATGTTATAGAATTTATTACATAACATTTTTTGGATGTTTATATCTTGTTGCTTTTGTTTATTGCATGGCATAACGATAGACCCATCAATTGATTAGTATACATATTAGAGACTATTTATTGATGTTATACTAATATTATTGTTCAACATATTATATTGGTTAATGTTCATTAATGTTGCAGGTCACGATGGTACCGAAATGCCATCTAGCTTTCACCCCTACCCCTCGGCGGATTATGAGCAGTTCAGCATCCAAAGAGTAGTCGGAGCATACTCCATCTACCTCGACATCCGCTGCTCAGGAACCTCCATCGTCGGCATCTACTCCATCGATGACATCTACCCCATCGGCGGTATCTATTCCACATATAGTTGAGCCTCTACCGTCGTCCATTTCTGAGACACATGCTACTACGCAGGCATCTGAGTGTACGTTTTTATTATATTAGCACAACTTTATTTTTTATATAGTATTTGTACACTTATATATTTGCATAATGTATTTGCATTATAGGTACATCATCCAATTAGATATTTTACGGTCCCACATATATGGCACACGTATGGAACCGCCAGCATCAGGTAATGATGTATTACAATGCGGAGGGGAGGTCGGTAGGGGAGATCGTGCGGGAGATGCATTTCTTTTTTGGAGTGCTTGTGAGACGGTCAGACATCATTCCCATAGAGCCCAGAGACTAGCATTTGATGGATGTTGCCGTCAGGGATCAGATATGGGAGGAGATATGGGTAAGTATGCGCATCTTAGTTATATTTATGCATTTTATATGTTTACACTATATATGTTTGATTAGAATAATTTTGTAACTGATTTTTGATAATTTTGTGCAGAGGAGGTACAACTTTTTTGATCACAAGAGGGCTCGAGATGCTCGACTAAGAAAGATCAGAGAGTTGTACAGGAGTTACAAGGTCAAGCTCCATAGAGGATGGCTCGAGCACCGACAAGACACTCCAGAGGAACTTGTTCCTTGGATATAGGACTGTCCTCTGAGTCAGTGAGAGAGGATGGTTAGACACTGGAGGAGCCAAAAGTTTGAGGTAAAATTTCTAACTTTTAAAATTTTTAATACACTTAAAGTTTTATTAAATATTTTTTAAATATTTATTATTTATTTGAATACTTGTTAGGCTACCTTCCATCAGAACTGGGAGAACCATGCAGTCTGGAAGTATACGCACACTCTAGGCCACGAGTCTATGGCCAGTCGTGTGCATAGAGAGGTAATTAATTCTAAATCTTACTAGATAAATTAAATTCATATTTTTTATCATCTTTTTGATAAATTTGTTCTTTGTTATAGCTGATGAGAGATGGAGTGATGCTCAGCCATAACGAGATCTTCCGATCCAACCGCACGGATAAGATGGGTAGGTCGATGAACGTCGTGATTGGACGTATTTTTATAAGTATTAAATATATTAGTACATATGATTAGTATTATAGCATTTCTTATAAAATTTTATTTCAATATACAATTATAGGATCAGTTAGATGCGCTCACGAGCGAAAGTCCGGATACCTCTGGGTCCCATGACCATCTGTCTCAGGTATTGGGATCTAAGCACTCTAGGAGGATCCAATGCAGGCCCGGACACGTGTTGATGAGCTACTGATCCGAGGCGAGCATCTCCTCATAGACTTCTGGTTTCGTCAGTCCAGAGGAGCTTGAGAAGGCATTGATACGGGCAGATCATGCTACGATGCGGGCAGATCGGGATGAGGAGCGCATGTCTCATCTGAAGGGCATGATGAGAGACATGATGTCGACGCTCAGCTCATGTTTTAGAGTCACAAACTTTGAGAATATGTTGGTCCGCATTCTAGCTCCAGCTCCAGCTCCAGCTTTGGCTCCGGCTCCAGCACCAGCTCTAGCTCCCGGTGACGACGACGATGATGTAGATTTAGAGAACTTTTGATGTATTTTATTTTTTTAAAAAAAATATTATAATAAATTTTATTCGGTAATAAAATTTTAGCACTTTAGAATAATTTTTATGTTTATTATATTTTTTTATGTTATATATCTATATTTATCAGGTAAAATATATAAAAAAATAAAAAATTTAATTTTTTTAATTATTCAAGATCTATGGCAGTGATTTTATAACCGCTACCATAGGTTTCTGATGCAAATGGTGCTAACCGCTCCATTAGACCTATGATAGTGGTTAAGAAACCACTGCCATAAATTATCTATAACAGCGGTTACATAACCACTGTTATAGATAACATATGACAATGATTACATAACCGCTGCTATAGGTCGATCTATTGCAATGATTTATAAACCGCTGCAATAGACTATTTATGGCAGCGGTTCAAACAACTGCTGCCATAAAGCTACGGCGATGGCTTCAGTAGCAGTGGTTAAATAACGGCTGCCATAGCTTATGATAGTGATTTTTTGGATTATGACAGTAGTTTGCTTCAATAGCAGCGGTTAAATAACTGCTGCCATAGTCTATGATAGTGATTTTTTGGACTACGATAGCGGTTGCAAATTACTACCGTAGCCTCATAACCGCTGCCGTAGCCTTTTTTTTTTTTTTTTTTTTTGTAGTAGTGAAAAAAATTAACTAACTTTATTATTAATCGAAAATCTCTACTTTATAAAACGAACCAGCCTCCAAAGCTTTCTTCTTGTGGCTTGGAGTTGGCACCAACATTACAAGAGAATGACCAACCGGAACTAAGAAGAAAAAACAAGGAAAACTCCAGAAAAGCCCACCATGGTGGTGGACGTTCCCTCCTTTTAAAGCTTCACCCATCGCCAATTCTGTCTCCTCAAATATGATGTTTTCTAGCATATTTTTGGCCCATTTTTCAACTGAATTCAAAGATTGCTATTAGAGACAAACTTCTTTCCCTTTAAGTAAGCTTTCCAACACATATTTGTGTGATGCAATCGGATATTCATTGAGCAAGTTATGATCAAAATACTGGATAGGTGTCAATCTATTTTGACCAGGTTCAACTTTCAATTTTAGATTTGATTGTGATCTTTTGCCTCTTGGAGTAGGAGCACCGAAACCCTGTCAAATTAGAATTTCAACCCTTCAATGGGCTTCTGCATTTGGATATCAATCAAGAGCTTTAATTTTAATCATTAGATCAAAGAGAAGCTATTTAGTGATCTTTGCACTCGAGTCCATTTTCATCTACAAAATTGAAATAATCCTAATTATATAACTTTATTTGCAACCAAAAATATAGATATGAGGATAAAATTATTTATGAATTATGCACTTATCAAATACCCATATACCTAGATTTTGCTAGTCCTCCAGCAAAAAAAAAGAAAAATAAATTCTAACTCACTTTTGTAGGAATTATGGTTGCATTTAGTATATGCAACAAGCCTTTAAACCCCTGGGTTGCCCACAAAATTCATTACTATTTTTTTTTTTTTCAAAACCAACTTTTATTAGTAGAGTTTTAGTTCAATAAAACTTCCTCCTCTTGATCACTAAGATCTTCATTTATATTGTCTAACAGTCTTCCTAATATTAAGAACATATGCATCTTTTGTTGTGATTTTTAGGTCCTTAGATATGGGTTTTTAAGTCTAACTCTTCTACTGCATGCCTTAAGAACTTTTCTTTCTTTTTTTTTTCTTTTTTTCTAAGGATAAGTTACCTTTTGATGTGAATATCCATGCTTTTAAGGCATGAATACCCGGTTACTCGATAATTCTTCATTTTTTTTTCTTTGGATAAATTATCTTTTGACATGAATATCCATGCTTGCTGAGGCATGAATACCTAGTTACTCAGCAATTCTTCTTTTTTTTTCTTCAAATAACTTATCTTTTGACATGACTATCCATACTTCCTGGTCATGAATATCTAGTTACTCAGTAATTCTCTATTTTTTTCTTCTTCAGATAAGTTATCTTTTGATGCAAATATCCTTGTTTCCTGAGAAATGAATACTCGATAATTCTTCTTTTTTTCTCCGGATAAGTTACCTTTTGATGCAAATATCTATGCTTCTTGAGGCATGTATACCCGATTACTCAATAATTCTTCCTTTTATTTTTGTAAATTTAAATTCTTTATGGCTTGCCTTTTGGAGTTGACTCTTATAACCCTACAACTTAGGACTAGAGAAAATGCAAGTTTTAAGGTGTATATATATATATACTTAATTCTAGTATAATGTAGAAATATAAGCTAAAGTCTCAGTACTAAGATTCAGAAGTTTTTATTACCTTAACTCTACTTCTACAAGTCAGTGTATTATTATTATTTATAGAAAATCAAACAAAAAGAAGAATGGTAATGGACAATATCAACCCCCCCCCCCGGCTCCTATAAGAAGATGAAGTGATGAGTAGGAAGACTATTACTATATTTAGTAGGAAGACTATTACTATATTTAAATGAAGTGCTTCTTCTATTGATGACAAAAAGAAAATAAAAGTCAAATGTGAGTACATAAAAATACAACCTTGATTAAAAAGTTAACCAAGATAGATAGGCTCATGGAGAACCATAGCCTCCTCTATGACTTCAGTGGGCAATTCTAAGAATGATTTTAGTCATTGTCTATTAATCTTAAAAACTGCTCCATTACTTGTATTCTCATTCTCCACAACTCTATGCGAAAACCTCTTTTACTACAAAGGGCCCAATCCATCTAGACTGAAGTTTCTGAGGAAATAAGTGTAGCCTAAAATTATATAAGAGAACTTTCTATCCAATTATAAATAACTTCTTAAGAATTGCTTGGTCATGAAACACCTTAGTTTATTCCTTGTATATTTTGGCATTCTCATGAGCTTCATTCCTAATTTTTTTTAATTCATCAATTTATAATTTCCTATGGCTTTCAGCTGCACCCAGGTTTATGTTCAACTTCTTAATGGCCCATATAGCTTTATATTCAATTTCAACTAACAAGTGACATGCTTTTCCAAACAAAAGCCTATAAGAAGATATTCCTATATTGATCTTAAAAGCGGTGAGATATGCCCAAAGTACATCCACTAGCTTCAAAGACTAATATTTTCTATTGGCACTGATAGTCTTCTTTAGGATTTATTTGATTTGCCTATTAGATATTTCTACTTGTCTACTAGTCTGAGTGTGATAGTGCATAGCTAACTTATGGATGATATTATACTTTTTCATTAGAGATGCAAATGAGTTATTGCAAAAATATATCCTCCAATCATTGATAATGGCTCTAGGGGTACCAAAATGGGAGAAAATATTTATCTTAAAGAACTTGACAACAACTTTGCTGTCATTGGACATTGGACTTACACGGTACAATCTCTACCCATTTGGACATATACTTAATAGTTACTAAAATATATTTATTTTCAAAAGAATTTAGAAATGATTCTATAAAATCAATTTTTCACACATCAAAAATTTTAACAATCAAGATTGGATTCAAAGGCATCATATTTCTCTTGTTAATTTAACCTACTTGTTGGCATCTAGTGCAATTTTTACGGTACTCATATGCATCTCTAAACAAATTAGGCCAATAAAATCCACATTGAAGGACTTTTGTAGCAATTTTTTTGAACTCAAAATGACCACTATAAACTTGGTCGTAACAAAAGGATAAAATGCTCCTAACCTTCTCATTTGGGACACACCTAATGATCTAGTTAGGACATTATTTGAATAGATATGGATCATCTCAAATGAAGTATTTTACTTGGGAGAATAATTTGTATTTGTCCTGAATAGTCCAGTAAGAGGAAATCTCATCAATGGCTAAGTAATTAACAATGTCAACATACCACGATTTTATGGTCGACACGGACATGAGTCATTAACTGGTGGTTCATTAGAGGATGCGGCTACTAATCGAAATAAGTGATCAGCCACTATATTTTTGATTCATTTTTTATCTCTGATTTCTAGATCAAATTTCTAAAGAAGCGAGCACTACAATAAAACCCATTTTTTGCAACATAAAAAATTCATCGTAAATAATAAATTTTTGTTGCTAATAATTATTAGCAACAGAAATTACGTCGCTAATTCTTCATCGTAGAAAATGAGGTTACAAATAATAATTAGCAACAAAAATTTTATTTTCATTGCTAATAAAATTTTTTATGATGAAAAATTTTTATCATACTTTTTTATTCATTAAATTATTTAAGATAAAATTATTTACGATGGAAAAACCAAAATTTTGCATCATAAATAATTTTTTTTTTGATGAAAAAAATCCATCATAAACAAAAATTATTTGCTACAGAAATATTTTCATCATAAATAATTTATTATTTATGATGAAAAAATTTTTATTATAAATAATTTTTTATTTATGATAAAATTATTTCTATTACAAATAATTTTTGTTTATGATGAATTTTTTCATCATAAATAATAAATTATTTATAATGAAAATACTTTTTTCATAAATAATTATATCATAAAATATTTTTTTAAATTATAAATAAATATATTTTATAATTTATATTTTTAATATTTATATTTATAATTTATAAAATTAAAATAAAAAATTCATAAATAAATTTTATCATTTCATCCATAAATAAATTTTATCATTATATTATATAAAAATGTAATTATAAAAAGTATTTTTTATAAATATAAAAATTTAAAATAAAAATAAAAATATACAAAAATAGGCTGTCGATCGTCAAGCATCGATAGTATCTAAAGAAAAAAAATAGGTCGAAGGAGGAGAGTACTCAGAAGAGCTCAGACCGACCTGCTGCTGCCTCATCAGCTACATCATCTACTTTATTTATGCCATCCACTCCATCTAGATTTGGAATAGCTAGTACTAGTTGATGTGTGCAGTCAACTCAGCAGTCTACTATCGATCCTCGGTAGCTTGTCTCTATATCTCCACCAGCTAGATATCATAGGCAGCATGGATGTCAGTCCTGGACGATCAAGAAGATGTAGAAGATCTGATCCCATGTCCTAATCTTCTAACATAATAAGAGCTCATACCAAGCACCTGATCATAGATCTTGCCATCTGTGAGTGTAGTCGAACCCTCTAAGATAGGCTGAGATCTAATGTCTATCATACAATCCTGAAAATTAAATTTATAGCTATTCTAAGTTTGTATTGAAAATCAAAATACCAACAAAAAAATAGTTGAAAAACTTACATAAAGCTCTTGGCTTCTGGCCGTCCAGTCTCCTGACCATTGCTGATGGATCTGTTGGTAGATCTGGAAGCTCATCACTCTCTATATCTCTCTATAATTCAAAAATAATTAATAAAAAATTTTAAAAAGTTAAAAAATTAAAATATAATAATAGAAATTACTTATCATTTGCTCCATATGGTGAGTGAATGACTTCGAACCTCCATAAAGTGAGACTGTCTATCTCATCCGATTTGCAACATTTTCAACACATCGATCCTGCATAGTTAATAGTCAAATTAGTTAGTAAGTAACTGAATTTAAAAATAAATAATTTAATTATTAAATTTTAAATAAAAAAAAGTTATCTGATATATTGGATCCTCGTACGTGCGGCATATGATAGCCCAGTCTTCCATACTGATACTGTCATATGGCTGCTGCCACACTGCCTCTACCTCCTGGTCGTCCATTACATCATACCAGTGGCGATGAATGCAATACTGGTACTTTTTGAAATACGAGCATAGATGATCATCTACAGCTCGCCGCACACGATCGTGCTCAAAATTAATAATATCAAATATAGCTTATCAATAACAAATATTATAAGAATACATTGCTAATTAAATATTTAAATAAATATTATTATCCCTTTAAGTGGCTATAGAAGACTTTCCTCTAAGGTCGTGTAACCTGATGCCAATTAAAGAGCATCATCAGGAAAAAACTATGGCAAATGATGCCCACCTCAATCTGCCATGGCTCACAATATCTCCTAATAGGTTTAATATAGCCTGGCGGAATCTCGATGCGGAGATGCTGTCCCTCGTGCTCACGTCTCCAACAGTCAAGGGCGAGATTCTTCGACAAACCTCACCCTCACCTCACCACCGCCAGAGAATAGCCTGAAAAAATAATGAATAAATTATTAGTATGATAGCCATCTGTAAATCTAATAGATAAATTAAAATTAAATTTTATTAAATAAAAAATATTAAAATACTAGTTGGACCCATCTCATTCGAACCCGCCTCACTTGGACTCGCCTTTACAGGGCTCTTTGGCGACTTCGATGGTGTAGTAGTGGAAAAGAGGGAAGGCTCAGGGGTAGGCTGGAAACTCGAACATCATCGTCTCCCTCCTGGTGCCATACCTACAATGCTTAAACTATGCATATAATTAACTTGACATATAAATAAATATAATAATGAACAATAATAGTAAAAAATACATAAATGCTAATGAATAAAATTGCATTGCATACCATGATTACAAGAGAAGTTCAACAAAGAATATAGATCTACTTAATATCCATATCCTCCTCGATTTCTAGATCCTCCTTCGAATCATAATAATTGATTAATATATCATCTTCTATATCATCGTCATTTATGAACTAATCGTCACCCTTCGAATCATCAAGATTAAATATAAAATCAACTTCAATTTCATTAGACGGCAAATCAGCCCTGTTCAAAAGAGTTGTCATAAGTTCTTCGTTAACAAGGTACTCGATCAATTTTTGTTCTTCCTCTTGAAAAGCTTTCTTTTCATGTAGATCTAAATTATCGTCCATCTCTAGTCGGGTTGGTATGTCATATATGCCTCTAGGTACCATTTTTTGTATGACATGTCAATCACCTTAATATTTCAGATCCTTTAAATATATTACTTGTTTTGCTTGAGTTTCTAATATATACGGCTCATTCTGGTATCTTATTCATGCAAAAATTACATTGATAAAGTATGGATCGATATGAATATCGATCTTCTTATTGCTAATATCCCATCATTCACACTGAAATAAGAATATCAAATTTTTGGATCCATACTTTAATTCTATGATATCTATCAATATACCAAGATATTCAATCTCCTCTTCTTCTTTATATCCTATCATAGCAATCCACTATTCTGGGTCTGTCTTTATATCTCAAGGTCTTGTGTATGAAATTTCATTCCTCCAACAATACAGAATGTGTAGTAGTTAATCCTTCGATCACGGCCATATGCTAAATTATACAACTCATTGATCGCACCCTCTTCTTTATTGAAATACTTAGATTTCATCTACAATATGGCATAAAAAACTATGTTGGTACAAGTAATTAATTATATAATTATAAAAATATAATATAATACTAGTGAAACTTATATGGTTTTCAAACTATTTTATAAATTTTATCCTATATCGATCATCAACATTTGTATTATTCTTCCTGGATAGTATATTCTTGTGCTCACTGCAATAAGTCATGATTTTTAATTTTACATCGACATGAAAAAAAATAAGTTAGAACACTTGAATTATGCTAAGCTAATACTTAATTAAATCTTTAATTTCTTCATAATTATTTAGAATATAGAAGTATACTTTGGATAGCTCATTCATGTCTATAAACTCATATCTTCTTCCATACATGGGTCGAACCATTTATTTAAATATGGACAGTATTAGTTCATCATCATCTCATTCAAGGTCAGCATTACGATTTGCACGATTGAATCTTATTTTGATATTATCAAGATATATCGAGCAGAATGTTAGACACTCCATAGCTATGTATGCTTTCACTATGGATCCTTCAGGCCATGCTTTATTGCACACATACTTTTTTATAGTACATAAGAATCTGCAAATAAAAAATAATTTAAAGAGTTTTAATATATTTACATCTTACAACTGATGTGTCAAAGAGATTATGATTTTTTTATCTTTCAATAAGGTACATCCATCGATAATGTACTGGGCCAGCTAGAAGAGCTTTCTTTAAAAGATGAATAGCCAAGTGCACCATAACATCAAAAAATGATGGTGGAAAAATTTTTCTTAACTTATAAAAAATGAGCATAATATCCTTCTCAAACTTCTCAATTAAGTTAATCTTCAATTTTCGACAACACAGTTCTTGAAAAAATACTTCCAACTCAATCAATGCAGCTTAAACATCACCACTTAGATAACCACGCATCACCACAAGAACCAAACACTACATCATCATATGAGAGTCATGACTTTTCGTGCTAGAGATATTACCGTCATTATTGCCAACACATCATGATATATTTGAAGCATAAGCATTAAAAAATTTTATAGTTTTGAACCATCCATAGAAACTTTTCTTCTCCTTGCCAAATAGTGAATAACATGTAGGTGCCATAAAAAATTTATCACCTCGATGAATTAAATGCAATTCCAGCTGGATTTTCATTTCTTGCAAATCAAGATGAGCTTTTGAATTATCTTTTATTTTCCTATGATGTTCAACATTGTACTGATGATATTATTATAAATATTCTTCTTACTGTGCATTACATCCAGATTATGATAAAGTAGTAGCTGCTTCTAGTATGGTAGTTTAAAAAATAGGCTTCGCTTCATCCAATTCAGCTCAGCTTCAATACGGTTCTACTTGCGAGTACTCAATATTTTTTTAAATTTTATATTTTCAATGGCTTCAAGTTATTCTAAAACTTTCGCTCCACTTAACTTCTTAAGTGGCGGACGTCGATCGGACTTACCATCAAAATATTGGTTATAACGAGGACGTATCCTTATTGCATATTGGACATGCCAGATATCCTTTGGTACTCCATCTAGATAAGATTCTATATGCAGGAAAATTATTTATGGTCCATAAAATCAAAGGATGCAACTTAAAATTTCTTCGATTGATAGAATCATATGTCTGCACTCCATTTTTCCATAGTTCCTTCAGATCATTGATTAAGGATCGTAGATATACATCAATTTCATTACTTGATACTTTCAGACTTGGAATCAATAGTAACATAAAAATAAATGGCTCTTTCATGTATTTCCAAGATGATACATTATATACAACTAGCATCATAGATCATATGCTATAGGAAGTACTCAAATTACCGAAGGAATTAAATCCATCTATTACTAGATCAAGCCAGATATTGCAAGGATCACTCGTAAATAGTAGATGCTTTGTATCGAAGTCTTTCCATACTACAAAATCAGTCGGATGGCTAAGTATGTTCTCCTCTGAAACTCACTGTTCATGATGTCATCTCATTTCTTCAGCTATCTATGTGGATATTTATAATATTTGAAGTCTTGGATTCAATGAAAAATATCTTAAAACCTTATGAGGTATCTTCTTTTCTTTTCTACTATTGATTTTGTACCTAGGCTCACCACATTATGGATATTTACTTGCACGTTCGTTCTTCTTGTAAAATAATATACAATCATTTTTGCAGTCATGTATAAGAATATAGCCAAGTCCCAGTTCTCACATATATGTTTTTACTTCAGTATATGATTTTGGAAGTATTGATCCATCGAAAAAAGCTGCTTTAATCAATACCAAATTTTGATCAAATAACTTCTAACTCCATCAGTTCACAGTTTTAATATGAAGCAATTTGATCAAAAACTCTAACTTGGAGAACTTCATACAATTTGGATATGGTGGCTCTTATGCATCCCGAACAAGCTTTGCAAACTTCGAGGATGGTCGTTCTCTTAGCCTTGAGAGTTTTGTCATTGTTTTCTTGTCTGACGATGGTAGGGTCTAGTGTTTAGTTCCTTGGGTGCTTGAGATCGTGCCACCTTCACAGGTGGAGGAGGAAGAGGAGGAGCTGTCCCTTGGGGGTGACAATTAGGGTTGCATCCACTATCCTTAAGGCTTCTTTAGTTTGTAGGATGCTTTGATAGATATTTTGATGCTATCCTAAGTGTCTCCCCAAGGTATCTGTCATGCATTTATATTTGATTGAGGGGTTCTTTGTTTCGAGGTTGTGCAGAGCTGGACTCCAAGCGGATGCTGCTTCAACCTCGATGGGATCATCTTCATCACCTCTAGCATGCGATAGGCTTGCTTCCTTTTTCCAACCCAGCATCAGCTATGGTTTCATTGAAGACTAAAGCTTCGGTGCTACAAAGAAACAAGCATCAAATGAGCATAACTTCAGCCTCAGTGGGCTTTATGATTGCGCTACTGATTTCTAAAGCAAAGGGAACCATATCGAGGATCCCTATTTTGCAGAACTTATTGTAATTTCATTATTTAATTTTCTATCCTTCTCTTCATTATTTCTTGTAAAAGCAATGGTGATGTTACTTCTCTTCTGAGAGATTAGCTTTAATCCATGAACCTTTTTAATATGTGCTCTAGCTTTTAAATAACTTCACACTGTTGGCTCAATTAGAGGATCATTTTGGCTAAGCAGTTCCAATCCAAGAAGCTTGCCACAATCTTGCCCTGATAAAAGAGTCTTTTATTTAAAGCAGTCTCAATCTCAAGAGTCCACTCTAAATTCATCCCAATCAAAGAGATCTTTAGTGGAAATGGCTTCGATCTAAGGAGCTTGCTGATAAGATCGCAATGTTGTCTTAAGACACTGTGTTTATCAGTTTAATCCGACTTCTTAAAATAATTAAGTACACGTAGATAGCAGTGAATCGGATTGAATCCGTAGGAAAGATAGTATTTTAGATTTAAAATTTTTTATTTTTGAAAAAAAAAATAAATTTTGAAATCAAAAGTAAAGTCAAAAAATTAAAAGCAAAAATTAAAAGGTGCAAAAATTTAAACTTGGTACTAAGATCTACTAGTTAGATCTTAGCATCTAGTTGCAATAAAATAAAAAATAATAATTAAAGTATAGAAATTAAATTATAATAAAAATAAAAAATATAAAATTAAAAAGAATAAAAATAAATATTACATTAGTTAAAATTTTAGGATTTAAATACATAAAATTTAAAAAAAAAATAAAATAAAATAGCCTGATCTCTAATCTTGGATCGACATTGGTAGAAAGATAGTGTAGAAGCCCAGCTCTTCTTCTCAACATCCGTTGCTTTGAAGCAGCCTATGATCCAAAGCCTAACTCTACCCTATATTGAAGCTTCATCTTGATTGAAGATTCTTAATTTTGGAGGTCTGAGATCTTATTTATAGGTGTTGGAAGATTGAAAAATTTTTCTATAGGCAATGTGGGATTAAGGATGTTTTAATCATCAAAATAAGAAGAAATTTGAGTAAAATTTAGATTAAAAAGAGTCCTAGACGAATTCTATTAAAGTCTGATGAAATCTAGCCGTTCAATAGGAATCCAATGAACTAAAAATTATCAAAATAGGATGTGTATCGATCCAGATTATGTCAAATTAAATTTTGATCATTGATCGCACATTGATGGAGAAAATCTGACCGTTGATCACGATCTGGGAGTCCTGATCACCGTCGGGAGCTCTCTCCACCATCGAATCATCTCCTGGATCGAGCACTATCGTTGGATGGCGATCCACATGAAGTCTAAAGTAGAAAATTTTCTCCACCATTCAGTCTTGACCGTAAGAAATCAAAGCCGTCCAATCGCACAATTACTATTCTCATGGACTGCGTGGACCGGCTGCACCGCACACCACAACGAATCAGTGCCTCCTATTACCGAGTAAAAAGTCCAAAATGCCCTGTGAGCTATGATAGATTTTCTATGAATCCTTTAAGGGTCTAGGTCTACCATGTCTCTCTCCGTGATTCGTTGGTTTTTGCTGAACTGGTGGTCCATGCCTGGATCGTGAATCGGCTGACGGCTTCCGCGACTGAGTCAGCTAGTATGACTGGCTTAGTGTGCTGACTTTGTCGGCTTGGCTCAATGCGTTTGGATGCGCCGGCTGATATGGCGCGGCAGCTTGAGCCGGTTGAGCCATATGTTATTTTTTATTTATTTTATTTCTTTAGAAATTCATATCTTCTCTATTTTAGCTCTATTTTGCTCAAAACTTATTTCATTGTGATAAAAAAAAATAAGCTCTTTCCATTGATAATAAAATTTTATTTTTTATTTTTTTATTATTTTTTAATTAATTTTTTAAATAATAAAAATATTAATTTTTTAAAAATATATATAAATTGATCATTAATTCTTAAAAATTAATATAAATTAATTAATAAATTAATATTTTTATTGATAAATTTATGGTACTTATCACACCCTCAAATTTAAGCTTTGCTCGTCCTTGAGTAAAGAAAGAATTTAGTTTTAAATATCTTTTAATTTTAGAGTTTCAAATTTTACCTAAGCATTTTTCAAAATGGCCATTGATATTCAGTAAAGTATAAATGAGGTATATCATTGGGGTATTAATACTTATTAATAAAAAAATTAAGTAAAGAACATTAAATTTTTTTAAACTTTTTCTAAATTATCCCATCTTTATCTTTGATTTGTCTAAACTTTCATATAGGCAAGTGTATTGCTACTTTCGTCCTTCATTTATTGATTTTTATTTTCATATTGCCCACTTTTTGATGCGAATATCATTGCTTACTTAGGCAACGAAATTCGGTTACTCAGTAGAAAATCATTTTTTTTTTAACGTTGTACCACTATTGAGTGTCTTAATCTCTTAAGCTTTCTATTTGATCTATGTAGCGAGTCGTGGGCCAATGACTCCCAAACCAGTTGGCTTTAGGGCACTAAGTATAAAATACCCCTCGGGCTTACTAGCTCGAATCAAACAGACTACGAGTTAAGACTAGTTTTACAACGAGCTTCTTTATCCTTCCCATCTTTGATGCAAAACTCAATGCTTGCTTAGGCAAAGAGGCCCGGTTACTCAGTGAGAAGTACTTAAAAATTATTTTATTAAAATTTTTTATATGAAGAACCGTATAGTTACCCTACACAAGCCCATAAAAAAGTAGACTTTTCTTTGATGCTAGTAGAAAAAAATTAGAAATATTTTAAGAAAATTTTTTTTATGTTCTAGACTTAACTCTTTATTGAATTTTCTTAATACTTGATTCCTCAATATCTCATAGATTTCCTGATTTGTGCATCAATTTTATTTTAAAAATGCTTAGTTTAATTCGATTCTTAAGCATAATCAGATGTCTAAATACTAAATACTAATTTTTTGAGAACTTAAAATTTTAAAATTTTTATTTTTCTCCCCCCAACTTAATCAACATTGTCCTCAATGGAGAAGAAAAAAAAGAGTATAATAAAGAACATGAAAGAATACATCTGACTATATTTTTGGTCCAGCACATATCTTTGAAAATTTAAACTCTCCCTCCAACTTATTCAATGAAGCTTATTTGATCTGATAATGCTAAAAAAAAAATTAATTAGAAAGAAAGAAGCTGGGTTGCCTCTCAGGAGTGCTAAGTTTAAAATTTTCAGCCAAACTAAACAGTGATAATAGACTAACAGAGATATATTGGTTCATAAAGAACCATGGCTTCCTCAATAGATTCTATGGATAATTCCAAGAATGGTTTCAATCGTTGACCATTAACTTTAAAAACAACACCATTGCTTGGGTTTTCAATCTCTACAGCCCCATATGGGAAAACTTCTTTAACAAAGAAAGGTCCTGTCCATCTAGACCTAAGCTTTTCAGGAAAAAGATGTAACCTTGAATTATATAAAAAAACTTTTTGTCCAGGAGTAAAAGATTTTCTATGAATTGCTTGATCATAAAATACTTTCATCCGTTCCTTGTATACCTTAGAATTCTCATAAGCTTCATTTTTCAGTTCTTCTAATTCATTGATTTGAAGCTTTCTATGGTTTTCGGCTACGTCTAGGTCCATATTTAATTTCTTTATTGGCCATATGGCTTTATGTTCTAACTGAATAGACAAGTGATATGGTTTTCCAAACACAATCCTATAATGAGACATTCCTAGGTTGGTCTTGTAGGTAGTGCAGTAAGCCCAAAGTGTATCAACTAATTTCACAGACCAATCCTTCCTATTGGCATTAACAGTTTTCTCCAAGATTTGTTTGATTTGTCTATTGGACACTTTAACTTGTCCACTAGTCTGAGGATGATATGGTGTGGCTAACTTGTGGGTAACATTATATTTCTTCATTAATGCGGTAAAGGATCGATTGCAAAAATGTGTTCCCGGACCACTAATGATTGCTCTAGGAGTACCAAAGCGAGAGAGAATATTTTTCTTAAGAAATTTAATGACCACTTTGCTATCATTGGACTTACATGGAATAGCTTCTATCCACTTGGAAACATAATTAACAGCCACTAAGATATACTCATTTTTGAAGGAATTTAGAAATGGTTCCATAAAATCAACTCTCCAGACATCAAAAATTTCAACTACCAAGATTGGATTGAGTGGCATTATATCTCTCTTTGTAATCTGACTCATTTATTGGCATCGATCATAACTTTTACAGTACATATATGCATCTTTAAATAAATTAGGCCAATAAAATCCATATTGAAGTACTTTGGCAGTAGTCTTCTTAGATGCGAAATGACCACCACATGCTTGGTCATGACAAATGACAAAATACTTTTAACCTCATTATCAGGGATACACCTCCTAATAAATTGATCAAGGCACTGTTTAAATAGATATGGATCATCCTAAATGAAATACTTTACTTAGAAAAAGAATTTGTGTTTATCCTGATTAGTCCAATAAGAAGGCACTTTACCAATGGCTAAATAATTCACAATATCCACATACCAAGATTCAGTGGATACCGACATGAGTTGTTGATCTGAAAAATACTCATTGACAGGTGGTTCATTAGATGGCGCAACTATGATTTGGGATAAGTGATCAGCAATTGCATTCTCTGTCCCTTTCTTGTCCTTAATTTTCAGGTCAAATTCTTGAAGGAGCAAGATCTATCGAATTAAACATGCCTTAGCATCTTTCTTTGCTAGGAGATGTCTAATGGCTGAGTGATTAGTATAGACAATAACATGAGATCCAACCAAATAGGATCTGAATTTTTCTAGGGCAAAGATAACAGCTAAGAATTCCTTCTCCGTGGTGGTCTAATTAAGCTATGCATCATTTAATATTTTGCTTGCATAATAAATAACTCTCGACAGCTTATTGATTTTTTGACCTAAGACTGTACCTATAGTATGATCAGATGCATTGCACATGAGCTCAAAAGGTTTGGTCCAGATAGGTGGATGAATGATGGGGGCTGAAATAAGTGCCTTTTTAAGGAATTCAAAAGACTCAAGGCACTTAGAAGTAAACTCAAATTTTGCTTCCTTTGCTAACAAGTTCGTCAAAGGACGAGCCACTTTGCTAAAATCAGGTATGAACCTTCTATAAAATCCAGCATGTCCTAAAAATGAATGAATTTTTTTAACAGTCTTGGGTGATAAAAGACTTGCAATCAGGTTAACTTTGGCCTTGTCAACTTTTATTCCTTTCTTTGAAATTACATGGCCAAGAACTATACCTTCTCTGACCATGAATTGACATTTTTCCCAATTAAGAACTAAATGCTTTTTCTTACATCTTCCTAGAACAAGTCTTAGATGGTTTAAGCATTTAGAGAAGCTAGGTCCAAAGATAGAAAAGTTATCTATAAAAATTTTTAGAAATCGTTCAATCATATCGAAAAACATGCTGATCATACATCTCTGGAAGGTTGTTGGAGCATTACATAGTCTAAAGGGCATACGCCTATAAGCAAAGATTCCAAATGGACAGGTGAATGTAGTCTTTTCCTGATCTTCAGAAGCTATGGGGATCTGATTATAACCAGAGTATCCATCTAGAAAATAGTAAAATTCTTGTCTGACCAACTTTTCCAATATTTGATCAATAAATGGCAAAGAAAAGTGATCTTTTCTTGTAACTGCATTCAATTTTTTTATACAGACCCTCCATCCCGTTTGGGTCCTAGTTGGGATAAGTTCATTAGCTTCATTCTGGACTACTATTACCCCAGATTTCTTCGATACCACTTGTACAGAGCTTACCCACGAACTATCAGAAATGGGGTAAATAATTTCATTATCCAACAACTTCAGAATTTTCTTTTTGACTATATCCTTCATGGCTGGGTTCAATCTTCTTTGGGCATCTCGAGTTGGTTTAGCCTCTTCCTCTAGGTGTATCCTATGTTGAACTATGGAAGAACTTATTCCTTTAATGTTTGCTATGGTCTAGCCTATTGATTCTCGATTGATTTACTAGCTAGTTGATAGAATTGATTTATTTCATTTCTAATTCTAGCTATTTTATGATAAGAAAAATATTTTTTAAAAAATATTCTCACAAAGCCCTCCCAGGTCGTAATAGATTGATTTGGAAGACTATAAAAACACTTTTTGGCATTATTCTTAAGGACAAAATTGATTAATCTCAATTTGATTTTATCCTTTGATAATTATTGTAGTTTCATGGTTGCACAAATCTCTTCAAATTCTCTAATGAATATATATGTATCCTCTATTCCTATGAATTTTGGAAGTATGTTAATGATTTAAGGTTTAATTTCAAAGTTGTTTGCTGTGACTTGGGAAAACCTGATGTAAGAGGGTTGGATAGAATCAATTGGATACTATAAGTCCTTAAAGGTTTGAGGCTGAGGCTGATCTGCTAAATTCATTATGGATGTTGAGGTTGTAGGATCTGAAACAGAAACTAAATCCATTTTGACTAATCAACTTGAAATCCTTCTCCACACGGGTGTTGGAGAATTCACTATATTCTCAATGTCCTCAATCTTTTTTTATTTTATTTTATTTTATTTAAACTCTCTTTTTTTTAAAGTTCTAAGTTAATTCAACCTTTTCATATCCTAGGACAACCATGCAACATAACTTCCCATTATGCCAAGGCAATCTTATGTCAGGGCAATAGAGATTGAAAATACCTAAAGTAAAAAATTTTATTTTTAGATAAGTTTCAAATAAATTAATCCTAACCTAAGATCAACCTAGATCTAGGTAGCTTCTAACTATTTCAAGTCAGCCTTCAAGTACTCCAAGTGTAGGATCAGTCAATCAACTGGCTAGGTAAGTGTAAGATCGGTGAAAGTCCCGCCATTGCTTGTCTTAGACATCAATTGTACTTGGCTAGGTAAGCTAATGGAATCAATTAGAAACCATCTTCCTTCGAGTTCAATCGTCCCTGAACCACATTCCTAGACATCAGTCAAATTAACTAACCCTAACCTGGTTCAACTCTTAGGATTTCTTGTCCTATTGAGCTTGAGTTCCTAGGACTAATGTCTAATTAATTTTAAAATTAAATGTTTAGATCAATGCAGGATGCTGGTTGATTATTTATGGGCCAAGGAAGGGTGATCAAATCCCCACCTTATCTTGATTAATTGGGTTGTATCCTTAAGTTGATTTAAAGATGCATATGCACAATCACTTTCAACAAGGGATTCTATGCAACTAAAGTAGATGCATGAAATTGATTAAACTTAAGAGCTTACCTTATATTCAGTGATCATCAAAAAAAATAAAAAATAAAAATAAAAATAAAATTAATATGATGCATGCTCTAAGCAGTTAGAATTTTTAATCTTATCATGAGATTTTTAATTAGATTTAAGTGAACATATTTTTTTAAATTTAATTTAAAAATAAATAAATAAATAAATAAATAAGAAAAGGACTAGTGTTAGGATTGATCTCACCAAGCAAAACTAAATAATTTGTTCCTTGCCTTGGTTCTTTTTGTTCTTTAACCTCTTTTTCTATAAAATAAAAAAATTTAGTAGGCAATATTTATAAGAAAATAAAAATTTTATTTATAAAAAAATCAAAGAGATCAAAAATTTAATGTTCGTGCCTTATCTGACAACGACACCAAAAACTTTATAAGATCGTGATGTTGTCATTAAGATATCATGTTTATCAGTTTAATCTGACTTCTTAAAATAATTAAGGATATGTAGATAACAGTGAGTCGGATCGAATTCATAGGAAAGGTAGTATTTTAGATTTAAAATCTTTAATTTTTAAAAAAAAAAGAAAAGAATTTGAGTTGTAAAATTAAAAGTGAAGTCAAAAAATAAAAAATAAAAATTAAAAGATGCAGAAATTTAAACTTGGTACTAAGATCTACTAGTTAGATCTTAGTATCTAGTTGCAATAAAATAAAAAGTAATAATTAAAGTGCAAAAATTAAATTATAATTATAATAAAAATAAAAAATATGAAATTAAAAAGTATAAAATAAATATTATATTAATTAAAATTTTAGGATTTAAATACATAGAATTTAAAAAGAAAAAAAAATAAAATAAAATAGCTTGATTTCTGATCTTGGATCGGCATTGGCAGAAAGATGGTGTAGAAGTCCAGCTCTCTTCTCAACATCCATTGCTTTGAAGCAGCCTCTGATTCAAAGCCTGACTCTATCCTATACCAAAGCTTCACCTTGATTGAAGATTCTCAATTTTGGAGGCCTGGGATCTTATTTATAGGTGTTGGAAGGCTGGAGAATTTTTTTGTAGGCAATGTGGGACTAAGGATGTTTTAATCATCAAAATAGAAAAAAATCTAAATGAAATTTGGATTAAAAAGAGTCCTAGACAAATTCTATTGAAGTTTGGTGAAATCTAGCCATTCAATAGGAATCCAACAAATCAAAAATCATCAAAATCGAATGTGTATCGATCCAGATTAGGTTGGTTTAAATTTTGGCCGTTGATCACGTGTTGATGGAGAAAATCTAATCGCTGTTCGCAATCTAGGAGTCCTGATCACCGTTGGGAGATCTCTCCATCGTCGGATCATCCCTTGGATTGAGCACTACCATTGGATGGCGATCCGCGTGAAGTCTGAAATAGAAAATTTTCTCCATCATCCGATCTTGACTGCAAGCAATCAGAGTCATCCAATCGCATAATTACTGTTCCCATGGATTGCATGGATCGGCTACACCGTAATGAATCAGTGCCTCCTATCACCGAGTAAAAAGTCCAAAATGCCCTATGAGCCATGATAGATTTTTTGTAAACCCTTTAAGGATCTAGGTCCACCACATGTCACTCTATAATTCATCGATTTCTATTGAGCTGGCGGTCCACGCCTGGATCGCGGACCGGCTGATGGCTTTCGCGGCTGAGTCGGCTAGTGTAGCTGGCTTGGCATGCTGGCTTTGTCATCGGCTGATATGGCGCGGCGGCTTGAGCCGACTGAGCCGTATGTTATTTTTCATTTAATTTTTATTTATTTTATTTCTTTAGAAATTCATATCTTTTTTATTTTAGCTCCGTTTTACTCGAAACTTATTTCGTTATGATCAAAAAGATAAGCTCTTTCCATTAATAATAAAATTTTATTTTTAAATTTTTATTATTTTTTAATTAATTTTTTAATTAATAAAAATATTAATTTCTTAAAAATATATATAAATTGATCATTAATTCTTAAAAATTAATATAAATTAATTGATAAATTAATATTTTTATTGGTGAATTTATGGTACTTATCACTTGCAATAAGATTATTTTGGTCAGAGGGACCCTTTAGCTGAAGTGGTTCCGATCAGAGAAACTCACTGTTGGTTATCCCGATCAAGAAAATTTTAACTGAAGTGATTGCGACCCAAAAAACTCGCTGTAAATTATCCCGATCAAAGAGATCTTCAGTTAAAGTGATTCTGATCTAAGAAACTCGCTATTAATTATTTTGATCAAAAAATAATTTAGCTGAAGCGATTTCGATTCAAAGAACTCACTGTTAATTATCCCGATCAAAGAAAATTTTAGCTGAAGTGGTTTCGATTTGAGGAACTCACTATTAATTATCTCGATCAAAAGAATCTTCAGTTAAAGCGATTCTAATCTAAGAAACTTATTGTTAGTTATCCCAATCAAAGAAAATTTTTAATTAAAGTGGTTCCAATCTAAGGAACTCATTGTTAGTTATCCCAATCAAAGAGATCTTCGATTGACTTCTTTTAAGTCTTTTCATTATAGAGACATTCACTGATGAACCCAGAGAATGAATTTATAAGTTTATTCATTCATTTGAACTATTGATAGTACACATGAAGATTAGCCGAGTTCTATGGCCTAGAAAGTGCAGTCCCATTGAGTCACTTCAGCTAGAAAGTTCCTGGTCGCACCACCTCATCGACTTGGTAGAGACCCTCCCAATTAGATAAAAGCTTTCCTTGTTCAGTGGGTTGTGAGACTTCAACTCTATAGAGGACAAGATCGCCTGCTCGAAATTCTTTGGCTTTGATCCGAGCATTACAATATCCGACCACCTTTTATTAATAGGCGGTCATCCTCATCATAGCTCATTTCCCGCTCTCCTCAATCAGGTCGAGATTAACTTGGAGTTAGATAGAGTTGGTATCTTCATCATACTCCTCAATCCTAAAAGAAGGAACCCCGAATTCTACTGGGATAATAGTTTCTGTCCCGAATGCCAAGTTAAATGGCATCTCGCCATGGGGACTCTTTGTGTCGTACAATAGGCCCAAAGGACATGGTAGAAATCTTCTGCCCATGACCCCCTATTCGGTCCAATTTAGCTTTTGGACCTTGTAAGAGAGTCCTGTTAGTGACCTCCACTTCTTCGTTTGCTTGCGGGTGGCCTACTGAAGTGAAGCATTGCTTTATCCCATGGTCCTTGTAGAATTCATGAAGTTGGGCGCTACTGAACTGCTTGCCATTATCGGAGATCAATACTTTGGGAAGACCGTATCGATAGATGATCGACTTTCAAATGAAGTCTCAAACTTTTAATTCTATGATCTGAACCATGGGTTCGGCTTTGATCCACTTCGTAAAATAGTCGATGGCTACCAGAATAAATTTGCGCTGGCCCGAGGCTCAGGGGAATGGACCTTAGATGTCCAATTCTTATTGGGCGAATGGCCATGGGGCTTCAATTAGGGTTAGAAGTGCCACCAGTTGATGTTGGATCCGATCGTTTTGTTAGCATTGTTCACATCTTCTAATGAAATTTTATGCATCCTATTGCATTGTCAGCCAGTAATATCCTTGATGAAGGATCTTATAAAATAAAGACTGACCTCCCAGGTGACTTCTATAAATCTTCTTATGGACTTCATGCAGGGCATGGATAGCTTCAGATGGAAGTAGACACTTTAGGAGAGGTAGAGAGAAAGACCGCTTATACAACTCATTATCGAGTAATACATATCTAGCAGCTTTATACCTAATATTCTGGGCTTCTTTTCAATCAGGTGGAAACTCTCCTACTTTCAAGTATTTTAGAATAGGATCCATCCAACAGAGTTCTTCATCAATTTATTGAACAATGGCAGGCTCCTCTAAGCTCGAAGCTTTTAAGACCTCAAAGTAGATCTATTTATTTAAGTCGATAGGCAACAAGGATGCTAGTTTGGATAAAGCATCGGCTCTAGCATTTTGCACCCTGGGGATCTACTGAATATTAAAATGTTAGAAGAGTGAAATAAGATCTTTTATCTTTTGAAGGTACTTTTTCATGTTTTCACTACTACAAAAAAGGGCTATGGTAATGATTCGTAATCGCTGTTATAGTCTAAAAAACTGCTGTCATAGGCTATGGCAGTGGTTATTTAACGACTGCTACTGAAGCTATCACCGTAGCTCTATGGCAATGATTGTTGTAGCGGTTGTTTGAACCGTTGCCATAGATAGCCTATTGTAGCTGTTTATAAACTGTTACAATAGATCGATCTATAGCAGCAGTTATGTAATCGATGCCATAGGTTATCTATGACAGCAATTAAATAACCACTGCCATAGGTCTAATATAGCGGTTGCTACTGTTTGCACCAAGAACCTATGGCAGCGGTTGGTACGGATATGATAGTGATTATAAAATCACTATCGTAGATCTTAAATAATTAAAAAAATTAAAATTTTTATTTTTTATATATTTTATCTGATAAATATAGATATATAATATAAAAAAATATAATAAATATAAAAATTATTCTAAAATATTAAAATTTTATTATCAAATAAAATTTATTATAATATTTTTTTAAAAAAATAAAATATATCAAAAGTTCTCTAAATCTACATCATCATCGTCGTCACCGAAAGTCGGAGCCAGAGCCAGAGTTGGAGCTAAAGCTAAAGCTAAAGTTGGTGCCGGAGTCGGAGTCGAAATATGGGCCAACATATCCTTGAAGCTCGAGACTTCAAAATCGTGCTAAGCATCAACATCATATCTCTCATGATGTCCTCCAGATGAGATGCACGCTTCTCAGCTCGATCTGCCCGCATCGCAGCATGATCTATCCATGCCAACGCCTCCTCAAGCTCCTTCCGACTGACGACATCAAAAGTCTGTGAGGAGATGCTTATCTCAGATCAGTAACTCATCAACGTATGTTCAAACCTACATCGGATCCTCTCAAAGTGCTCGGGCCTCAAGACCTGAGACAGATGGTCATGGGGCCTAGAGGTATCTGAGCTCTCGCTCGCTAGCGCATCTAACTAATTCTGTAATTATAAATTAAAATAAAATTTTATAAGAAATGCTATAATACTAATCATATATACTAATATATTTAATACTTACAAAAATACGTCCGATCGCGGCGTTCATCGGTCTGTCCATCTTGTCCGTGCGGTTGGATCAAAAAATTTTGCTATGATTGGACATCACTCCATCTCTCATCAGCTATAACAAAGAATAAATTTATCAGAAAGATGATAAAAATATGAATTTAATTTATCTAGTAAGATTTAGAATTAATTATCTTTTATGCACATGACTGGCCATAGACTCGCGATCTAGAGTGTGCGTATACTCCTGGGTTGCACGGTTCTTCCGATTCTGACGGAAGGTAGCCTAACAAGTATTCAAATAAATAATAAATATTTAAATAAAATTTTAAGCGTATTGAAAAATTCAAAAGTTAGAAATTTTACCTCGAACTCCTAGCTTCTCTAGTGTCTAACCATCCTATTCTACTAACTCAGAGGACAGTCCTGTATCCAAGGAACAAGCTCCTCCAGAGTATCTCGTCGGTGCTCGAGCCATCCTCTATGGAGCTTGACCTTGTAACCCCGGTACAACCCCGATCTTCCTCAATCGGGCATCTTGAGCCCTCTCGTGATCGAAAAAGTCATACCTTCACGACACAAAGTTATCAAAAATTAGTTATAAAATTATTCTAATCAAACATATATAGTGTAAACATATAAAATGTATAAATATAACTAAGATGCGCATACTTATTGATAGGAACGCGATGTTGTCGTTAAGAAACCGTGTTTATCAGTTTAATCCGACTTCTTAAAATCATTGAAAATGCGTAGATAGTAGTGAGTCGGGTCGAATCTACAGAAAAGATAGTGTTTTTAGATTTAAAATCTTTAATTTTTAAAAAGAAAAGAAGAAAAGAATTTTTAGAATCAAAAATGAAGTCGAAAAATTAAAAGCAAAAATTAAAAGGTGCAGGAATTTAAACTTGGTACTAAGATCTACTAGTTAGATCTTAGCATCTACTTGCAAAGCAATAATTTAAAGTGCAGAAATTAAATTACAATAAAAATAAAAAGCAAGAAATTAAAATGCAAAAATAAAATTTTTTATTAACTAAAATTTTAAAATTTAAATACATAAAATTTTAAAAAGAAAAGTATAATAAATAAAATAGCCTTGATCTCTGATCTTTGGATCGGCATTGGCAGAAAGATGGTGTAGAAGCTCGGCTCTTCTTCTTGGCACCCATTGCTTCGAAGCATGCCTTAACCCATAAGCCTGGCTTTGCCCTATACCAAAGCTTCACTTGATCGGGAGATGTTGATTTCTAATGGCCTGAGATCCTTTTTATGAGCTATGGAGGGCTTGGTTATTTTTTTATAAGGGCAATATGGGCCTAAAGCCTTTGTAATGTCAAAATACAAAGAAATTCGGATCAAATTTGAATCAAAATAGCTCTGATATGACTCTGGTAAATCTGATAAATCCAGCCGTTCAATAGAAATTCAACGGTCCAAAAATCATCAATCAAATCGGATGCAAATCAACTCAGATCGGGTCGGATTAAATTCTGCCGTTGGATGCGCGCTTAATGGAGGAAATCTGCGCCGCAATCATGCGCCTGAGAGTTGATCGCCGTCGAGAGGCTTTCTGGACCATCAGATCGTCGGCTTGGATCGAGCGCTGCCGTCGCTGGTGATCCGCGCGTGATGTCTGTATCTGAATAAAATTTCGAAAGCAACCACAGCCGTCCGATCTTGACCGCAAACAACCACATCCGTCCGAATCGCGCAATAATTATTCCCATGGACCGTGTGGACCGACCGCACCGCACACCGCAACCCAATCAGCGCCGCTGTTGTCGGATAAGAAAGACTAAATATCCTTGTGAGGCGTGATAAATTTCTGTAGACCCTTAAGGGGGTCTAGGTCCACCACGTAGCAATCTCTGATTCGCGCGGAATTTGGCTGAGCTAGCGGTCACGCCTGGATCGTGGACGGGGCTGATGGCTTCAACGGCTGAGTCGGCTTTGATGGCTTGGCTTGGCTTGGTGGGCTCGACTGTGGCATTGGTGGGCTCGGCTTGTCGGAGCGGCTGAGCGTTTGCTTTTTTTTTAATTTAATTTATTTATTTTATATTTTGTAAAAATTTTATCTATTTTTCCATTTTAGCTACCATTTTTTCTTGTAAATTTATTTTGTTTTGATAAAAAAATAAGCTTTTCTAATTGATAATAAAATTTTTATTTTTTTAATTTTTATTTATTTTTTATTATTTTTTAATTAATTTTTTAATTAATAAAAATATAATTTTTTTAAAAAAATTATATATAAATTGATTGATAATTTAAAAAATTAATATAAATTAATTGAATAATTAATACTTTTATTGGTGAATTTATGAATGGGCTTATCACGACCCCCCAACTGTAAGTTGATCCTGCTCCGTCGCTCGGCGAGTAAAGAAAAGAATTTAGTTTTAAATATCGCTTTTATTTAGAGTTTTCGAATTTTATCTATAGTAATTTTCAAAATGTCCATTGATTTCAGTAGAGGGCTTAAATTAAGATATATCATTGAGGTAATTAATGAGCTATGCTGTTATCGAAAATAGAAAAATTAAAAGTAAAGAATTTAAACCATGTTTTCAGAACTTTTTCTAAATTTATTTGTTCTGTGGAGTTGACTCTCTTGACCTCGACGTAACCCTTCTCGAGGTAATCGCGGATGAGGTGGTATCGCCGCTCAATGTGCTTGGATTTCTGGTGAGACCTCGGCTCCTTAGCAAGGGCTATGGCGCCATTGTTGTCGCAGTATAGAGGAATGGCATCTGATGGCATTACTCCAATTTCTGCAGCAAACTTCTTGTACCAGAATGCTTCCTTCGCAGCCTCTGATGCAGCGATATATTCTGCTTCCATGGTGGAATCTGCTATCACAGTTTGCTTGGAACTCTTCCAGCTGACAGCACCACCATTGCACACAAACAGACTCCCAGATGTCGACTTTCGATCATCTATATCGGACATGAAATCCGAGTCTGTGTATCCCTGGACTTGGAGTTCTCCATTACCAAAGACCAACATCATATCCTTAGTTCTTCTCAAGTACTTAAGGATACATTTCACAGAAGTCCAGTGTTCTTCACCTGGATTTGACTGATATCTGCTTGTGACACTCACAGCATGGGCTATATCAGGTCGTGTACATAGCATGGCATACATGAGGCTCCCTATTGCAGAAGCATAAGGGATCTTGCTCATGCGTTCTATTTCCTCAGGTGTGCTAGGGGCACATCTTCTTGGAAAGATGAATACCATGTCTGAAGGGTATTAATCCCCTCTTAGAGTTTTCCATACTAAACCTCTTTAGTACTTCCTCTATGTACATCTTCTGTGAAAGTCCTAGCATCCTATTCGGTCTATCCCTATAGACCTTAATTCCTAGAATAAAGGATGCTTCACCTAGGTCTTTCATGGAGAATTCCTTGGACAACCACAATTTGACTGTTGTCATCATGGGAATATCATTCCCAATAAGGAGGATGTCATCCACGTACAATACGAGGAAGACAACAGCGCTCCCACTGACCCTTTTTGAAAACACATGGTTCCTCTTCATTTTTGATGAAACCAAACTTTTTGATCACATCATTGAAACGAGTGTTCCAGCTCCGAGATGCTTGCTTAAGTCCATATATGGACCTTTGCAGCTTGCAAACCTTGTGATCAGTATCACTGGATGTGAAACCTAGCGGCTGTTCCATATAGATATCTTCCTCAAGATATCCATTTAAGAATGCCGTTTTCACGTCCATTTGCCATATTTCATAATCGAAATAGGCTGCAACGGCAAGCAATGTGCGGATGGATTTTAGCATAGCCACTGGGAAAAAGGTATCCTGATAGTCAATGCCTTCACGTTGACTATAACCTTTTGCCACTAGTCTAGCCTTGAATGTCTCCACATTCCCATCTGCACCAATCTTTCTCTTGAAGATCCATTTACACCCAATAGGTACTATACCTTCTGGTGGATCTACCAAGGTCCAGACTTGGTTTGAGTGCATCGAGTCAATTTCTGACTGCATTGCCTCTAGCCATTTCTCGGAGTCGATATCTGATATCGCCTCGTTGTAGGTTTTGGGATCATCACCATGAGCACCATTACCTACGAGGAACATTTTCCTCTACATCCTCTGAAATAATACCTAAGTATCTTTCAGGGGGACGGAAAACTCTTTCCGATCTACGAGGTGGAGGAGGTAGTGTTCTTATTGGCTCAACCTGATTTGGTTCCAATTGGTCCTTAGCTCGTTCTACTTGTGAGACTTTCTCATCAAGCTTGAATCTGCTTTCCAATGCCGCTATCTTGAATAAACTATTTTTCAAGAAAGATGGCATGTCGACTCACAATCACATTGTGGTCTTCTGGAATGTAGAAATAGTATCCTAATGACTCTTTAGGATATCCTATGAATCGAGCTCTAAAGGACCTAAACTCTAACTTGTCCGCTTGTTGTCTTTTGACATGAGCCGGACAACCCCAAATTCTGAGATGACTCAGACTTGGTTTCTTACCGTGCCATATCTCATACGGTGTGGTAGGAACGGTTTTAGAGGGAACCCTATTCAGTAGATAAATTGAAGTTAACAATGAATGTCCCCAAAGAAAATCAGGGAGGTCTGTGAAGCTCATCATGGATCGAACCATATCCAATAGAGTCCGATTTCTCCGTTCTGAAACCCCGTTGAGTTGAGGTGTTCCTGGTGGAGTCCATTGAGAGACTATGCCATTTTTCCTTAAGATAGTCTAGGAATTCCCGGCTAAGGTATTCACCTCCTCGATCTGATCGAAGAACCTTAATGGGTTTTCCAGTTTGTTTTTCTACTTCATGTCTGAATTCTTTGAACTTTTCAAAAGCTTCAGACTTGTGTCTCATAAGATACACATACCCATACCTAGACAGATCATCGGTAAAGGTAATGAAGTAGACAAAATTGCCTCTAGCCGGCACATCAAATGGGCCGCACACATCAGTATGTACTAGGGCAAGGAGATCTGTGGCCCTCTCCCCATGTCCAACAAAAGGGAGTTTAGTCATTTTGCCTTGAAGACAAGATTCACAAGTTGGATATGACTCGAAAGTCAATGGACTCAATAGCCCATTTTTCTCCAATTTGTTGATCCTATCTTCTGCTATATGACCTAATCTCAGGTGCCATAGATATCTGTCGTTTGGACTATCCCTAGGTCGTTTGGCATTCACGTTTTGCTCGATAGTTAGAATAGCATCAATATGAATAAAGAATGCAATTTTAATCACATAACACATAAGCAAAACAGGCTAGCACATAATCTTTCTAAGTCTAAACCAGATGGTAATCTATCCCAGGCTACTGTGGCACAGGCATAAGTAGGGCAGATTCCAGAGTCTTCCAAGGTGAGCATACCTCCAGAAGGACCTTCGCTGTTGCAATGGAAACACTTTCCTTTGACCATCGGCCTTTCTTCTTCGGCTTCTGCCTTCTTCTTCTTTGATCCTTCCACCTTTTGCTTTTTCACAGACTTCTTTTTCTTTCCATAAGACTTTCTTTTGGAAGAAGTCCGTTCCATAGCAAGAACTGAGCCTTTAGAACCTTTCATAGAAAGCTCAGCGGTAACCAGCATATTCATTAATTCGGCCAAGGAATTTTGAAGTTTATGCATGTGGTAATTCATGATGAATTGCCCATATGCATCAGTCAAGGATTGCAGAATAATATCGTTCTGCAGGTCCAAGTCCAACTTCACACCGAGCTTCTCAAGCTCTTCCATGTCCTTGATCATTGTCAGACAGTGATCTTGGACTGACTGCCCATCACGCATCTTAGCCTTAAAAAGTCATTTCGTGACTTGATATTTGGCTGCGCGACTCTGTTCACCAAACATCTCCTGCAGGTGAGCCAACATTTGGCGAGCAGTCCCGATATCTTCATGTTGGCGCTGGAGCTCATCAGACATCGAGCCCAACATGTAATATCTGGCCTTATTATCTTCGTCTAATCCATTTTTCCAGAGACGCTCTCTGTTCAACAGGATGGACGGGCTGGTAAGGTGGGAGGGTCCTGGTCCAAAACATGGGTTAACTTCTCGAAACCCAAAACTAATTTTGTAGTTCCTGAGCCAATCTTTATAATTGGGTCCAGTCAGTCTATGTGTGTCCAGGATACGTGCCAATGGGTTGGACGCAGACATTTTTCCTGTAGAGAGTCAAAGATTCTAGTTAGATACTGTAATTTTGACTTGACCAATTTATTTAGGGATTTTATTTTTAAACAAATTAGCTCCCACTATTTTCTCGGATCCCTACACTCCCTCTGTAGAGATGCGAAAAATCTCCACGATTAATGATTTCTAGTGGGTGGTGCGGTCTCACCAACTGACTCATCACCTCACCTAACAGTTATTGGTGATGGGTTAGCCAATGAGTGAACAACTCTTGTTCAATGATTCTCTAATCATGGTGCACCCAAACTTGGTCTCTAATTCATGAATCTCACCGTATCCGGAATATTGATCCACTCCTTAGTTAAGTCAGACCCACCATTTGCATAGACTGGGTTCCTAATTGAGTCTCTCACCGTATCCGGAAATATTGAGCCCAACTCATCCTCCAGCCCATAGCATCCAATGCCTAATAGACATGGTTGCATCTTCCCGGTGCAACTGAGCCACTGTATCCAGCCGAGAACAATCAACCCCGGGAAGGGCCCGCACATCTACAATGGTGGAAGACCTCAGACTTAATCTTTTCTTAGGGAGAATTGATTCAGGTCTCATTAAACTAGACTTGGCTTAGTCATAACAATTATGACTAACCTAGTGGCATGGGTTAGCTCGGATTATTGACCACCTCAGATCAGAACTGTGTCAACAGATATGGCCAGGTAAGTGAGACCGGTGGAAGGAATATGCCATTAACTCGTACAAGAATGCATTCAGGTCGAGTAGCTTCCAATTAAAAACCAGTCGGTCGTATGTGCCAAACTTACCTTAGACACCAAATTGTTGAGTCAGAACCAATTGGGTTAGCCTACAATCCAGACTCTAACCTCTGAGCCTAATTAGGTCTTGCTTGATCGTGACTCGATCTTGACCCAGACTTAATCCTATTAGGCTGGTCAATTTAAGCATTGTTGATCCCATCTAACCAACTCTTGATTCGGTTTGATCAACCGCTTAGACCTAATTGAGCTACCCAAGCCCGAACCCAGTATTATGAATATGTCTTAGATCTGAAATTCTCAATTTTAGACCTAATTAATATTCCATAAACTTAATTCTTAATTAAGTAGGGTTCATAAACAAAATATGCACAATAAATCCTAGGGTTTCAGGATCTAGGGTTTTGCAGAAAGTAAGTTTTGGGTTTCTGATTAAGGACGAACACGCAGCACCCCTACACATCATAAGAACACCCCATCGAATGGGAAGAGAGGGCCTTTAAACCCTTCTTCGTTCTTATGACCGGACGGCCAAGAGGAACGCCTTAATCAGGAACATGTCAATACTACAAAACAGTTTTAGATCTATATCATATATCTCATATACAAATTAGATCTAATCATGGCATATTTTGCATACATCTCATGTATCAAATCATGCATGTTTTCAGATCTAAATTATCTCATAATAATCTAAAAAATTAGATTTAAATTGATCTAATCAAAATAAATTCTAATCTAGACAATTATGTAGAACTATTCTACAACTAGTCTAGACATGCATCAATCATATCTCATATGATATTTAAAATTAAATAATTTTTATTTGCTATTTTTTAGATGTTATTATAACACTTATAATATCAAAAAATAGTAAATAAAAGATCTAAAATATGATTTAATCAGATTAAATCAAAAACATGCAAGACTATTCTATAGAACTATTCTATTCTAGAACTAGTCATGCATATCTTCTAATCTTAGATCCAAATCATTTAATTTTAATTTTTTCTGATTTCAGATCTGATCACATCTCATGTGACATCTAAAATCACTTATTTTTTAATTAAAATAAATTTAAAATCAGATCTAAACAATTTTAGAACCATGGCTCTGATACCAGTTGAAGGGAAATCCTGATTTCCCGGTCCAGGTTCGTTCAGATCTGATCAGATCAAGAGATATATTTCAAAAATTTTTCTTGATCTGATAATCAGATCTTGATATATTTTAGATCTGATTCTTATTATTTTAATAAATAAAATAAAATAAGATAAATTAAATCAAATTTAATTTACCTGATTTGGGTAATCCTATTACCCTGTTGATGATCCTGATTGCAGCGGAAGGTTCTGGATCTAGCCACGCAAGCGCCTGGCCTCTACCGGTATCCACTCGGGTTGGATCTGGAGATCCTCTTCTTCTCTATCACACCTCCAAAAATCAGATCTGGATCTGATCTGGAGGATCTTCAAAACTCTTTTGAAGATCAGCAGTCGTCCTTTGCAGCAGCGCAGCCTTCTTGCTTTTGATCGCCTTTCTTTGATCTGAATCGCACCAACCAAGTCCAAAACTCCTTTTGGACGTGGAGAGCAGAGGGAGAAGAAGCTTTGGCATGGAGGAAGGAGGGGAGAGGCAGCCTTGGGGCGTGGGAAATTCTGATTTCAATTAATCTTTGAGTTGGGCGCAGGGTCTTATTTATAGACTAAGCTTGTGATCCAACTCCTCTTCTTCCCAACCAATCACAACCCTTTGTGAAATCAGATCTAAATCTGATTGGTGGGAATAGAGTCCCCTGGATTCCTCCTTAGAGGGCGCCTAAGACCAGTCAAAGTTGGATTCTTAGTAGAACTCTAATTGGAATCCAAAAAGGGAGATGGAGTCCTTGTCCAACAAGGACTCCTAGGCGCCTCCAACTTGGGCACACGCCAGGGTTGGCGTGCGCCCTTCTCCTTGCCAGGTTCTGGCAGGGGGACAGGCCCCCACCAGCTCTCCAATAGGTGCATGACATGTGGTCAAAAGTCAAAGTGTCAATGGTCAACGTTTGACCAGTCAAAGGTAGACTTTTGACCAAAGTCAAAGAACAAGAAATGGCAGGTGACCAAAAATGGCAGGTAATGTCTTACAAAATAAGACAACCTTTTCTGACTTGGACAACCTCCAGTCAGACCATATGAAGGCCTCTGATTGAGCACAAACTCCTTTGGCTCAGTCAGGACAACTTATTTATGATAGTAAAAGAAGAACGTTAGGTTCAATCGAGTGCTAGCACGATTTCCTTGAACCTAATTGAATCTCATTCAGATCAATTGAACTAGATCAGTTCAATTGATGATCACCAGATTCAAACCCTTGTTTGTGTGACCCAGTTAGGTTCAGTTCTGTATGGTAATGGGATATGTCATGATCTCTATCATCAGACATCATCGAAACTCCTTTCGATGGATCAGAACTCTTCTGATTCGAACAGCTAGAATGATCGATCATCTAAATCATTCTAATTGCTCCCAAAATCCACCAGTGACACCTAGCAGTATATGGTGGCAACCCATCAGAGCTGAATGCGAACCTCTTGGTGCAGCTACCTGTGTGATTAAGTTCTTCTATCTTGAGCCCCGATCAGATTAGGGTTAAGGTGAAACTCGTCAAACCTAGTCTCTGTCATATGATGTAATCATTCGATTCGAGTCCAATGTGAAAATCTAAATAGAAACTCTTTCTATTATTTCACTCTGCCATGGCCATGGATTTCTGGACTTGATTCTCATGATCATCATAGGGCTGCTCCTCTACCACCGAGGTAGATAGATTCCATCTTGATGCAATCCAGTTCCTACAATGAACATGCTATAGCCAACATACACCTCAGGGTTCCATATGGCTAGGAGACCGAGTAATGGTGTAGTCAAACTATAACACCCTCAAGGTGAACTGCCGATGCATCTCAGGTCAAAGAACCAGACACACTACTGCAGCATCGAGTCAGTCATTGACGAGAAGGTAGACTTCCCTAATGACTACTCGAGGTGGTCACGCTCAGTGCCCTCGTTCTCTAACGAGTACCTGTACTCTCGCTCCGGTGTCTCCACACCGTAGACTCAAGACTCATCTACTAAAGAGAAGCGATTGTACACCAACCTTCCGGATCAATCACCATCCTCGTGATGATCCTATGGTCGGGAGCATTTTATGAGTTAATAATGATTATTCATGTCTTAAATTTTCAACTCTTGAAAATATGAATTATCATTACCATTAACTCAAAGGATGTATCACAGACACTAAATACACATATGTGATAGAAAATAACCCATTTTATTGATTATTAGTCAAAATTATAATTTTGCCCCTAGAAGTGTATTACAAGTGTCAGCCAATTCTGGCTTCTAGGGCACATATATCTAACAAAAACCCATCTGAATTTTACAATTCTTGCTCCTGAGATATCATGCTCCTTGAAATTCCGCCTCAGACTCTTGGACTTCTGATGCGAGCTAATCGCTCACGCTTGGGGAGGTCGTGAACGCCACCGAACTTCATTCCGCCTCCTATGAAACCTTCGTCGGAGCTTCCTTGATGACGAGTTCGAGGGGGAGTTCAACGGCCTCGCTCACGTCGAACTTCATTTCGCCCTCCTGTGAAGTCTTCTGGGGGAGGACTTCTGCTCTGTTTCTCCTTCCTAAGGGCGATTGGTATGCTAGGCCAAATGCTTTTCCTTAAGGCCGATTCCTGGCATCCTCATGATGGGTTTGTTGGCAAAGTCTCCACCGAAAGCTGTCGCGCGGCCTGCATTATCTCGGCAAGGCTATGAACCTACTGGACCAGCAGGTTGAACTGCGCCACATTTACGGTGGCTTCAGATGGAACCTGGGCTACCGGGGCTGAAACGAAAGCAGACGGACCTGACACGGAGGCCGCCGATCGTCGAGTCGAAGCTCTCCTGGAAGGCATTTTCTCTTTGAAAAAGAACTCTAGAGAGGAAGAAGAGAGATCTCCGAAGAGGGAAGAGAGAAATCATCGTCGAGCATTCCTTTAAGAACAAGGGAACCACGAAGGTTCAAGCCCTCTTTCTAGCACCAATCTGTTGATGCAGAATCTGGTCGTCACTGAAATCAGCTGGAGTGGAGGCCGATGAGGTCGCCGTCGAAACCTGCAAAACAAAGTCCCATCCGGAGCCGATGGGGGGTGGCTCTGGTAGGACCCTCCAACGATCAAGTCAGCTCTAGCCAATAGATATGGAGTGCTCTGGAATGAATTCGGCAGAGTTTAGAGAAGATGAGAGCTTAGAGCCTAAAGTTAGCGTATCTGGAGGATCCTTTTTATAGGCGGAGCTTGATGATGGTGATAGCTGTAGCTGCCTGATGGTGGACTGCTCGAGGCTGCACCGAATTTGATGTAGAGAGGATGGTATCGTCAGATCGATAGCGACAGCCATACCATCCGATAGTGGTGGGCTGCTCGAGGTCTGACGGAGTCGCTTGTAGCGTTGCCTGTGGTAGACTGATGGTGACCGTTCGTTCAACTTTAATAGCCGTGGCTCTGAGAAAGCAGGTATTGATTGATGGACTTCGACATATATCAATTCTAAAGGAGTTCGAACTCCTGAAGAGAAAGCTCGAAAGGAGTTCGGCTCCCGTAGGCATCTGGCTGGAGGAGTGTGATTAAGGCTCGGTCACTGGGGAGTGCGGAAGGAATTCGGCCGCTGATGAGTCCGACCGGTAGAAGAAGTTTGGCTAAGGTCCGACCGTTGGAAGTCCAAAGGAGCTCGGCCGCTGAGAAGTTCGGCTAAAGCCCGACCGCTGGAAGTCCGAAGGAGCTCGACCGCTGAGCAATTCGGCCGACTGTAGGAGTTCGACTAAGATTCGTCCGCTGAAGCTCTTTCGTGGCTACTGATTGCATTAGGCTGAGTATTGAACTGAACTTCAGTAGAAGCGGAGTTTATCCCCAATAAATATATATAATTATTTTAAGTTTTCTCATAAGAGATGGTAAAAAAAAGATAAAATAACTATAGCAAAACACATGTTGGGTTATCAAGATAATGGAGAGGTCCACGACGATGGATATTGGACCAGAACATTTTTAATTTTTCTAAAAACAAAAACTAAGACATTGAGGGCTACCTAGAATATGAGACAAACATCACGAGTATATGAACTTGATACATACCATTTACAAGTAGATATAATATTAGTTTTTTCATGATCATCTCAAACAAACTTATTGGTATTTTATAAAATATTGATAAACTTTTTTCCTCTCTCTCTCTCTCTCTCTGCAGTTTGTTGTAGTGGATTATTGGATTATGCTTTTTTTTTTTTTTTTGATCAATGGGTTATTAAACAGATATATTTGATAAGAAAAAGCTGTAGCCTATCTATATATCTTTAAGAAAATCAATATGCTGTTTTGGTGCTTTGTAGGGGATGAGTTCATGGTTAATGATCTCATGGATAGATTTAAATCAACAATCCTAAAGATTTGCTCTATCCTGAAGTATTAAGGACCACTAGGATTTGCTTTATCTCAAATAAAATGTACTAATTATTTTTACTTATAGGGAATTCAAGTTCATTACAATAGGAAAAATTTGCTAAGAAATTTCTTCTATTTTTTTAATTTTGGATCATCATTGTGAGTTTATTGCATTTATTCATATTGATGCTCCAGGTGCTTGCCCTTTCCCACCCCCTTTTTTTTTTTTTTCTTTATTGTATTGCTGAGAATGGGTTCTGTTTGATGAGTTCTTGGATTCTTGATGAATTATGTAATAGGTTTCCCTAGAATCACACTGTCTTGAGTTGTGGTTTCTTGGGTTTGTTTTTATGTGATGTGGAGTTGGCATTTTTGGATTTGTTTGGACCTTTAAATTTGTATAATTTAACCATGGGTTTTTTATTAGTGGTTAGCAAACAAATGTGATATGTGGGCGATACAAAGAGGTTAGACATATTCCTCCAGGGTAGATAAGTTTTGGTGCTTTGCAGGGGATGAGTTCATGGTTAATGATCTCATGGATACATAGATTTAAACCAATAATCATAAAAATTTGCTTTTTCCTGAAGTATTGGATACCACTAGGATTTGCTCTACCCCAAATAAAAGATATTAAATTATTTTAACTTATAGGAAACAAAAATTTTTCATCACAATAGGAATTGAAAAAATTGCTAAGAAATTTCTTCTATACTTTATTTTGGATTATTATTGTGAATTTATCACATTTATGCATATCAATGCTCATATAAATATGCAAATATCAAAACAATGCAGCTCCCATAGTTTAGAACTATCACACCAAGAAAAAACAACATTTATATATATATCATCTATACCCAGTTATAATAGCAGTTTTTTCATTGAATGATGATTTCAAACAACCTAGATATCTTATAAATATCATCTACATCTAAATAAAAAGTGTTAATTATAGTTATATTTTTTTCACAAGAAGAAATAGCTTTTTATACGTAGATATCATATATAACTAAATATATAATTGCAACTTATCATGAAATGATCATTTCAAACAAATTTACCAGTATTTTTGTGCATCATCTAATATCCAATATAGCTATAAATTTTGCCTATCCTTACCTTCCTACTAATTTTTTCTATTATTTAATTAAATCCTACCTTATAGCACAGATTACTCGCTAGTAAGCATATCTAATCTAGTCAGCGTAACTGTGTGTAAAACTAAAAGTTAGGATGTGTTTGGTTGGCTATTAAATTTTTTTTTTTAATTTTTAAAAAATAAAAATTAAAAAAATAATATTTTATAACATCATAAAAAATAAAAATAATAAAAATAATTATTATATATATAAAATATTTTTTTTATTTTTTATATTTTATTTTGCTTTATAGCGACGTTTTTTATTTTTTTTATTGTTACCCCATAATAAAAATTAAAAAAATTAAAAAATATTTTTAAAAAATTAAAAATAAAAAAATATATGCAAACGTATCTTTAAATTTCAAAATTCAGTGGATTGGATATAAAATTAAAGAGCTGTTTTTGGAAATACGGATACCATGTGCCTGAACTAGGCACGTACAAAGTCAATATATCCAACTTCATGATCCAACCATAAATTATTGTATAAAATGAGCTCCCGGAGTTATCCATTTGATTATCTTAATATTTGAATTGTCAAACTGGACAATCTTATCTCGTGCGTGTGTGGGTGTGTATATATATATATATATACATATACATACATACATACATACATACATATATATATATATATATATATATATATATATATATATATATATATCTAAAATAACTCAGCTCTTTATATGATGCCACGTGGAATCTAGGGGCGGCGTCGGGAGCCTCTGCGGTGGCGCAGCAGCGGAGGGAGGAGAGCTGGGAAGGAAAAGAGGTCCCGGGCGGCGGCCCTGCCGTCGGGCTCTTGCGGCTACCGGGGTCGGAACCAGTCCGGCGAGGGGGCGGCATCGGAAGCCTCCACAGCGGCGCCGCAGCGGAGGAGGGAGAGCTGAGAAGAAAAAGAGGTCCCGGGCGGCGGCCCTCCCGTCGGGCTCCTACGGTGCCGCCTCCCGTTGACGTTGGAGATGCCGCGGCCAAGGAAGCCGTCGAGGATGGAAGAGAAGGGCTTCCCCTTTGGATAATTATCGAATCGGGTTTTAAGCATGTGCTCGACGTTGTCGGGATTGGCCGTGATGATATTACAGAGCACATGGATGTGAATAGTGCATGTCGGCGATTGCCAGAGGATGTGGGCATACCAGTCGTAGAGGTTATCGAAGTCGGCGATTTTCCTCGCCCACCGCGGTCGGAGAAGACAGCGTCTCCAGAGTCGCTAGGAAAGTCCGCCGTCGCTTTGCCGACCGACCTCCTTCTCTACTCTTTGCTTCCTCTAGAGGTGCCGCTGCCACGACGGCAGCCTCTCCGCTTCCTCTAGAGGAGGTTCCTCGGAGGTGCCGCCTTCCACGATGGCGGCGGGTGGCGGGATTTCCTCCGCCTTCGCCACCATCTCGGGGAATGGGAGCAGAGAGACCTTCCACCTTCCCGCTGTATGAGGATTTCGCCCGGTTCCCCTAATTCCTCGTCCATCGCAGCTGGAGAAGACAGCATCTCCAGAGTAGCTGGGAAAGTTCGCCATCGCTTCACCGGCCGAGCTCCTTCTCTACTCTCCGCTTCCTCTAGAGGGGTTTCTCGGAGGCGCCGCCTGCCACAATGGTGGCCTCTTTGCTTCCTCTAGAGAGGGTTCCTTGGACGCGCCGCCTGCCACGACGGCGGTGGGTGGCAGGATTTTCTCCACCTTCGCCGCCATCTCGGGGAATGAGAGCAGAGAAAATGAGGAAAAGTGGAGTTGGTCGAGGAACCCCCGCCTGGCATGACGGCAGCCTCTCTGCTCCCTCTAGAGAGGATTCCTGGGAGGCGTCGCCTACCACAACGACGGTGGGGTGGCGGGATTTCTTCTGCCTTCGCCGCCATCTCGGAGAATGGGAGCAGAGAAAATGAGGAAAAGTGGAGTTGGTGGATGAAGTTCCGCGCGTGGGGGGGCTAAGGTGGGGTTTGAGATTAATCTGGGCGGCGTTTACTTGGAAGTCCTTGTGACGTCCATGGGTTTTGTGGGTGAAAAATACATAACCTCTATATGTACTTTATTTGTGAAAAAATTCAGCTCTCCCCGTTATGTTAATGCCACTTCAACGTTTATTAAAAAAAAAAAAAAAAAAGCTTCCAAGGGAGTGAGCTATGTTAACGCCACTTCAACGATTAAACAAAAAGGCTTCCAGTTCCCCGTAATGTATGACAGCAATACAAACATATCATATCACATCGTGTATCACATCTCGTGTGTGTATATATAATATTATATATATAAAATAATATTCTGAAGAAGGATTGTAATGTTGTTATACAGAATTATACATGATATATAGAATTATATATATATATATATATATATATATATATATATATATATATAAATAATAATAATAATAATAATAATAATAATATTTTATGGAGAAGTATTATAGTATTGATATATAAAATTTTAGGTGAAGAAAAAAATACCACATGTTTATAGATTGGTGACCTTTCATCTTTCCATCGCCCGCTTGCTCGAGGTCCTACAGTAAAAAATATTGAAAAAGAAGAGGAGCTATGGTGTGATGATACCATTAAGCATAAAAAAAAAATTAAAAAAAAAATAATAATAAAATATTATTTTATAAATAATAAAAAATTAATATATATATAGATAGATTGGATTTCGATCGATCGAAGTACAATATATATCCGATTGGATTTCTAATTATCCGATCAATGCACATTTTCGAATGCATGCTTAAAAAGATATGTCGACTGAAAAAAATTTGGGTACGTGCCTGAAAAAAAGATGAAAAAAATTTAGAAAAAAATCTAAATCTAAAAAAACTAAAAAAAACTGAAAAAAAAATTTGAATTTGAAAAAAAATCTAAAAAAATTCAGGAAAACACTGAAAAAAATCTCAAGAAAAAAGAAGATGTTTTTTTTATAATTAAAAAAATAAAAAAAAAAGAAAGAAGGCTTGCCTTCTTTCTTTTTTTTTTCAAGGTTTTTTCTAATTTTTTTTAACTTTTTAGGCCTGTCTGAAATTTTTTTTAAAAAAAATTTTAGCCTTTTAATTTTTTTTCCAGTATGGAAGGCATCTTCAGGTGCCTTAAAGGTGCATAAAGGCATCTTCATGCTTCCTAAAGGCACTTTCTAGCTTAAAAAAACTAAAAAAAAGTAGACAGCTAAAAAAATTTAATAAAAATAATAATAATAATAATTTTTTAAGATTTTTTTGAATTTTTTTTATTTTTTTAGATTTTTTTTCAAATTTTTTTTAGATTTAGAATTTTTTTAAATTTTTTTTACTATTTTTTTTCAAGCACGCACCTATGTCTGATTTTTTCAGTTGGTGCATCTTTTTAGATGCACGCTTAAAGATGCATGCTGATCGAATAGTCGAAGATTCGATTAGATCTAGACTAGGCTCTAGTAGTCTATCTTTATACATATATATAAACAATAAATTTTAGGGAAAGAAGAAAATGCCATGTGTTCATAGGTATTTTTTTTCGTAGATCTTCCACCTCCTCGCTGTATGAGGACTTCATCTGGTTGTTCGAATTCTTGCGATGAAAATTATCGAGAGAGAAGAAAAACTATGATGGGACGGTAGGATAGATGGAGCAACACTGGCAAGCATGAAGAAGATAGAAAAATAAAAAAAATATTATTTTATAAAATAATAAAAAAATATAATATATATAATATATAAATAAATAAATAAAATATTAAAAATTTTTAAAATATATTTTTTATTAAAAATTTTAAAAAATATATATCATAATTATCCATCCAACGCAGTACACAGGTCTTCGATTAGTTCCAAACAAACCAAAACCATGAGAAAACGGTTTCTTCACACATCCGAGTACCTAAACAGACCATGCGAAGTACTAGCCGTCGTAAATCCTCCGTCAACCAGCAGGTTGACTCCACTCACGTATTTGGCCTCCTCGCTCCCCAGAAACAGCACCGCCTCCGCCACATCCTCCGCCTTAAGCCTCACATCCTTGAGGACTGCATGCTCGAGCACGAACTCCTCCACCTCCTCCCCTCCGACCCCCAACCCTGTGGTAGCCAGCGGTGTCGCCACCGCGTGTGGCGACACGCAGTTCACCCGTACCCCGAACTGGCCGAGCTCCAACGCCGCGCTTCTCATCAGCCCCACCACCGCATGCTTCGAGCACGTGTACGCTGCAGACGCCAACCCCGGCATCACCGACGCCACACTCGCTGTCATCACGATGCTTCCCCGGCGCGCCGGGATCATCACACGTGCGGCATGCTTCGTCCCGAGGTAGCTGCCCACCAGATTAATCCCCACCACCTTTTCGAAGTCGGCCTTCTCGGATTTGCGTATCTGCATGCATGGCAAGCCGATGATGCCGGCGTTGTTGAACATGATGTCGAGCTTGCCATGGCGAGAGACGGCGGCGTCGACGGCGTCTCGGACGTGAGACTCGTCGGTCACGTCGCAATGGACATAGGAGGCAGCGGAGGAGCCGAGGGATTCACAGAGGGCTCGGCCGTTGTCATCCTGGATGTCGGCGATCATCACACGAGCACCGTGGCGGGTGAAGAGCTTGGCGGTGGCCTCGCCGATGCCACTTGCGCCACCCGTGATCAGTGCCACCTTGCCTTCGAGCCTGCATCATCTATTCAACACATTTAGAGCTCAACTACAAGGCGCATGACTCCAGCAATCTCAAACAGGTTTCTTTAATGATAAAAATAATATATAACTTTTTATGATATATATATATAATAGCACCACTTTTCCCCTTTGGAAGGCTATATCTAATCACCAACCACATCAAACTTTGTATTTTTCGGATGAGGTAACCACATAGGGTGGACAGAGGATGCCATGGCAATTTAAGATTTTATGGAGAGAACTGAGAGGAAGAACCTCGAAGACTGATGTCCGTGCAGAGGGATCAATGCCGTTGGACAAAAGAACATAGTTTGGGACTTCATGGAGTTCGGCCATTTAGATCCTAGCAAAGTGCACGGTGCGGTGCGTGACACATATCATCCATCGTAAGATGGATGACTGCTCACGGTCACATACGGCATGCATCGCACAACATACATCGGAGCATGTAGTGCACAATACAGGATCCACGCTCCTTAGCAAACTAGTGAAGGGTCTTCTTATTTTTTGGCATGGACGTGCGACAAGGGGACCAAGGATATCTAACATGCCCGAGGTCAAGGTAACCATGTTGAAGCAAAATGGTTTTCTTAAATTGGGTTGCAGAAGGAAAGGTCAAGGATGCCTCGAGTGAAAAACAATAAATTAATTTTATTATAAAGTATAAAAATAAAAAAAAAATATTAAAAAATTATAATTCAATTAGAAGGATTGAATGTAAACTAGATATAGAAAGAAAGAAGCAAAACGAGCTAGAAAGGACAGCTAATTGAATTTTCGCCATCTGACTCCTTCGTTTTGGACAAAGTCACGTTAATCTTATCTCAGATTTCCCACATCTCTGTTGATGTTGCATTGACTTTGTGCGAGGTCTGTCAAAATTGTACCAAAAGAAAAAGAAGCTCTTGAATTACCTGAAGGTTGTTATGGGTTCGCTCCATAGCGAGACAAGAGTCGCATCATCAACAACTCTTACAGAGAGGCAAAATGCTTCAATTTAATTCACTGTCCATTATTATTTTGGAATACATAGGATTTTTAGTGTTATAGAGCTTTATATTAATAGAAATTCATGAGATGCGTGGAACTCACGATTAGGACTTGGAAAATTACAAAAGAAGGCTTCTATCAACAAAATCTTTGCTTTGAGGGTGATTTAGATGCTAAAGATCATCTGATCATGACCCAACTACCGTCGGGTGGATAGGATCGAGCAGCATACTGTTTATTATCCAACGACTCTTAGATTGACTTAAATTTGAAAACCAACTGATGACAAGACTTCTGTCCAAACTGTATCAATGATGGACTTGTTACTATCCAATACCCTCAAGATGATATATATAGTTTTTGCTATCGATTCACAAGCTTGGACTACGCTAACTTTGTCATCTGCCCTTCGATTGATGAAATTCAACTTGCACCGGATTGCTCACTTAATGATGGTCACATTTGAAGTATCATGCAGGAATTCTATCCATACTAGTTTTGATAAATTTTTAAAATTATTGTTACATGTGACACTTTCTAACACTGCAAATATTTAAGCTCCTTGTAAACTTGGGAGTTAATTAAGTGCCTATACATATTTACACCAGACCATGAAGTTAGGCTCCCCATGGACCACCATTGATGCTTCGGTCATGCTACTTTGGCCTTGTCTCGACCTTTAAGGTACGTTGGGGTTTTTCTAGACTTTCTCAATTTCCCAAAATGTAATTAATTTCACTTTTTTAAGAAAGAAAACTAAATACTTTCTGCTATAGTTGGCATAAACACGGAAAAAAAAGTGGTCTAATGGTTTTAAATCATGATGACAATGTTAAATTCTATTGTCTAATTATGTTTGTTTTTTTTTTTTTTTAATTTTATTTTTTATTTTAATTTACCTTAGGACAGACAGAATCCTTTCTTTAGGTTGTAACATTTTATTCATATGATGATCTATATTTTTCTTCCCTTCCCTCCACCCTCATCACTTTGAGCAACATAGGATTTGCAACAACTTGATGCTAGAGTCCAAGGGCATAAGCCAACCCATCCATTTTCAAATGCCCCCAGACATTCTCTTGCTCGGCAAAACAACAAGGCGAGCATGAAGAAGAAAGCCACCTTGGCACGGTACCTCCGGTCAAGAAAGCCATCAGTACCTCATTTGAACGCCGCTGGCCACCACTCGGATTGCACCCCCCCAGCAAACAATCTCCCTCACAAGGGTCCCCATCACCACCCAAATGGCACCACTTTACTGATCCCTTACATATAAAAACCTCCAGAGAGCTTAATATGTCAAATAACTACCAGCACTACAAATGACAACGGAAGCAATTATTGTTCTCGTAATAATATCCCACCGCATTAGTTTATGAAAGACTTACATGGTTCATGTTATATGAGTGCAAGGAAATAAGAAGAGATAGAGAGGGTGGGGTATAAAACGAGGATAGTTAGAGAGAGAATCTGCTCGTGATCGGGGTGCCATCGAAAGCAGCGAAGGCGTCAAGGGATGGTTGTTTGCGTGTGGGGGATGGGGTAGCGGTGGTATGTGTGGTGGTGGAAGTTATTTGACATATTAAGCTCTCTGGAGGTTTTTATATGCAAGGGATCAGCAAAGTGGTGTCAATTGGGTGGTGATGGCGACCCTTGTGAGGGAGATTGTTTGCTGGGGGGCGCAATCCGAGTGGCGGCCGGCGGCGTTCAAATGAGGTACTGATGGCTTTCTTGACCGGAGGTACCGTGCCAAGGTGGCTTTCTTTTTCATGCTCTGCTTGTTGTTTTGCCGAGCAAGAGAATATCTAGCCGGGGGCATTTGAAAATGGATGGGTTGCCTTATGCCCTTGGACTCTAGCATCAAGTTGTTGCAAATCCTATGTTGTTCAAAGTGATGAGGATGGAGGGAAGGGAAGAAAAATGTGGATCATCATACGAATAAAATGTTACAACCTAAAGAAAGGATTCTGTCTGTCCTAAGGTAAATTAAAATTTAAAAAAAAAAAAATCTTTTGGAGACACTTACTCAAGAAACTTCGGATTTATACTTTACCAAACAATCTTCATTCCCTTTGGCATGAGTGGAAGGAACACTTTCCTAACAAAGGTATCAGAACAGCCACATACGCTCTAATATTAACAAGGATTTGGAATATTTGAAAGGAAAGAAATGAAAGAACATTTAGATACGAAGCATACTCATTTGTAGAAATCAGCAAAAAGACAAGATTTTTCTATCAGGATTGGATCATTGCAGAAACGTCAAGATCCTTCACTAATATAAGAGATACCATCTGTAATGAAACATAGAAAAAGGAAGAAAACTTTCTTCTGCCATCATGTACAGTGAGGTCTACTAGTGGAGAAAAGATGCTGCATGGTAATTCGTAATGAGAGAAAGAGTAGTGACATTATGTAAACACTTAGAAAAAAAAGGATATCTTGTTTGTAATCACACCCACTGTACATACTCATCGTTCAACCAATAAAATATGGGGGAGAATTCTCCTCTCCTCCATAACATTTCAAAAAAATAAAAAAATAAAAAAATATAATTAGACAACAGAATTTAACATTGTCATCATGATTTAAAGCCATTAGATCACCACTCTTTTTTCGTGTTTATGCCAACTATAGCAGAAAATATTTAGTTTTCTTTCTTAAAAAAGTGAAATTAATTACATTTAGCAAAATTAATTACATAATTGCACTAGATGCCCTAATGAACCTTGTTCTGTGCCTGCTGGTTGGATGAAGCATAAGCTGGTCCCAATTACTCTCCATGACTTAATTGTAGATGGTTTCGTATGAACTGCATGCTACCCACCATCCATGGATTCCTAGGTTAGGCTAGACTGACAAGAAGATTTTTGTCATCAGTATTATACCGAATGTGCGCTTATCACTGTCCATATCCTGGCTATCGATATTCAAAGCCTTAGATTGTACTAATATAGTTTTAGTTTTGTGGAATAATTTTGTCATCCAACCTTTTTGATTGATGCAATTCAATTTATGCTAGAAAGTTCAGTTGATAAGGGATGTGATCATGGCAGTTTCATGCTAAAACTTCGGTTGTTTTATTTTTGGTAAATTCTTAAATTTTCTACTACCTACAAAACCTTCTAGTGCCTCTCTGAGTGCATGTAAGCTAAGTTTTTCCACATATTCATGTTGGACCATCAATTTAAACCATCCAAGAGTCCATTGATACTTCAGTACTGCTACTTTGGCCTTTGCATAAGTTTTAAGACTGGGCTTTTTCAGAATGCTAGTTTTTTTACAAACTCCCCCATGCACCCATACATCATCGGTAAAACTACTCTCCCCACCATGACCTACATGGAAGGCCTGGTTGCACCAAAAAGTCCCAGAATTTAAGTGACAGTCTACGATGAATCCGAGATAAGATAGAAGATCTAAGCCCAAACTTTGTTTTATTGAAGTAGAAACACTTGATGAGGTTACTCCAGGAAGCACCAACTTCAGTACCAGTATCATTCTCAAGACAACAGTATTCATCTCCTCGAGCATTTTATTGATACGAAGACCGCACTCTTGCTTAATTTGACTTGCACAAATAGAAACAAGAAACTAGCTAGAAGTGAAATAGGGGAGGATGATCTGTTCCATAAGAAAGCTCTCTTAATCCTATCAATGAAATTAATTACCCACAATGGAAGTTTAAAAGCTGACATATAATACGTTGGTAGGGCCGATAACACGGAGCTAAACATGATGATTCTACATGCTATGGAAAGATGCTTTGCCCTTTCATTTACAAAAATAGAACACTCATACACGAAGCAATCTATTTTGTGATAGCATGTACCTTCTTGCAGCGGAGGTGAGCATGGAGGTGATTCCCATGGTTGGCTAGAGGTTTGGAGAGGAGAAAGCATATACTTAAAATCTTTATTTATCTATGAGTGGAGATCCTCTACGGTATACCACAGCATATGGTGCATCATACTGTCCATTCATTATGACAGCAAAAAATATATGTGCGGATCGTCTATCACATCATGAGTCTATCTAATATTTTTTTATAAAGAAGTTAGTCTTTTTTTTTCTTTTATCTTTTCTTCACTTGGGCAATAATTTCTCATAGTGGAGTTGGTCTTTTTTGACCTTTTCTTCACTTGGGCAAGTTGTTCGCTGGTCATTGTCTCTGTTGCTTGACTTGGACCTAGAATATGTGCATGGCTGTCGACTTCTGAGATAGCTTGTGGTAGCGGTCCAAGCATGTCGGGCCTATTCACATTGCCACCAAAAGATTAAAGAAAATGCTTGAGCAACTCAAAAATGTCACTCAAAAAATCAACGAGCTTATGTGTTGTCTTCTCATTGATCACTTTGAACTAACATCATCAATTCGGTCACATAATGAAGCAACGTGAGTGACCGTAGCTTTGCGGTCTCTTTGTTAAGGATGAGAAACAAGGGGCAACACATGGGATTTAGTGAGGGTTAAAGTAGGGTTGGGCCATTCGTCATGGTCCAACATCAATATGGAAAATACGCTGCGGATTGAGTGGTGCGTTAGTGTGGTCCCCACTCACGTGCGATCCAGATTTTTTAAAAATAAAATCCAAGAAAAAAAAAAAAGGGAGACGCGGTACTCATCCGTCCTAATTCGTGTGCGGTCCATTTTAATAAAATTTTTTAAGAAAATGGGGAGCCATGGTTTTGGGGGAAACGAAAACTCGTTGGTCCTAATCGGTCTGCGGCGTGGAAAATAAAAAAAGCGACAGCGGGAAGGTGAAGAACGGAGAGAAGGAATAAAAATAAAATTACAGTTTTCTCCTTTAAGATTAAGTGCCAGTTCAATAAACCTCTTATGATTTGAAAAATAGCACTTAATTCACATATAGTTGGATCCATCAGATAATGTCTTACTTCATTGCCCATTTGCATGATAAAATAGATTCAAGGATTTATTTTAACCACATTTGAATGTTCTATTCTTTTCCAAATCTCTTGACTCATCGCCTACTTCTTCAAATCGAATCTTTTTCTGCCGAATTGAAGCACATATGTCGTTACTACCTTCCTCAAGCAACAACAATACTAGATAGATCTGTTGTTATTATGAGAAACAATCTATGGTTAAAATATCATGGATGATGAAAATTTTGGAAGAATGTTCCATATATGGTTGCTCCAAAAATGATATAAGTTCCTCAATTTTGGAAGATACTTTTTTAGTTATTTTTTTAGTAGATTAATAACCACTACCACTACGTTAAGTTGGTTGACTCTCTAACATGCAAATGTGGAATTGAAATTATTTTCAATATTTTGAAAAAATTCTAAAAACTTCAACAGGTTACGGATATTGCGAAATAGGAGGAAAAAATTGCTCGTATGAAGAAGATTCTTGCTCTAGAAAGTGAAGAAATAGTTCGGAAAAGAGAGAAGTTCTATAAGTATACATTGATTGGATCTTAAATATTTGTTATTGTTGGTATCACTCTGTGGCTTAGAGGGATTGGGGGAATTTAGAAACTGGAATGTTTGCCTTGGTATTTTTCTATTAGGCTAATCTTCTAGTTTTCCTAATTTTGAAAAATGTATTCAATGGTATATAGAAATATTACTATTTAATATTTTATTTTTATTTAAATGTTGCTATTTAATGTGGAATTGAATCTCTTCTTGACTGTTCTGGTTAATTATGTTCTATTTTCATCTAAACATCACTGTTTAATGTGCTATTGAATCTCTTCCTTACCATTCTGTTTAATCATATATTATTTCATTTAAATATTGCTATTTAATATGGTGTTTGTTGCCTAGCTATGCAACCCAAAAGAGAGGTGAATTGAGTTATTAAAAATTTAAGTAATGAATGATCACAAAAATTATGCTTTGAATGTGTTATATGATGTGAAAGGACAACAACAAATAATGTACTGGTTACTAACACAATCAAGTAAAAAATAAATGCAAAAAAATAATAAGAGAGATCAACACACCACAAATAAGAAGAATTATAGTGGTTTGGTACTAATCTTGCACCCACATCTACTCCCTAAGCTCTTACTTGAAAAATATAATGCACTAATCATTTTTAATGATTACAATGTTGGATACCACCAATCCTAACCTTCCAAATTAAATACTTATTTTTCAGATACAAGCCAATCCTACATACTCCGATTCAAGGTTCGGATCAACCTTTCTAAATTTTGGAACCCTCTAAAACTTAAACCTAAAAATAACAAGCAAATACAAGATAAATTACAATATTAAACAAGATTAGCTCCTTAATGAGCATAATAGAATATTAAATATATTTTACTCAAATTAGAAGAAGCCTTTGAGAACTTTCTTAGAAGGAATGAAGAGATGAATGAGCTTTTGGAGAGGTGGTTGAGCTTGAATTGAATGCTTCTTTACTTAGAGCAGAATTTTCTTTAGGGCTGACTTTTCTCTTTTTATTTTTTTATGTTTTTCCTCCTTTTAAATGCCTTTCTACCTTCAATCAATGCTAGAGGATGAGTAGTAGCTATTTAGAGTCATTGGAGAGCATTTATTAGACATTTATTATGCCAAAAATGGACTGAAAAACTAACCATTACGAAAATTTTCGTCTTAGGGGTCAATCCATGCATCGTTCTTAGCATAAAGGTCGTCTTATGGGTCATTCCCTGTGGCAGAACAGAAACACCTCATATCTATTTTTGGATGGTAGGACAGTAGAGGTTAACCCATGGATCGTCTCTTGGCAAAAGGATCGTCCCCTGGGTCAACCCATTTTGCGTGCCACTCAAAAACTAACATGCCAGCCCTTTTCAAAAGGGGTCGACCCCTAGGTCGACTCTTTTTGCCCAAACTAGTTTTTTTTTAATTTTTGACTTTCAAAGCTTTCTAAATTGCTTCCAAAAATTCTGAATTCTTCTCTAATGCTATTAAGACTTTCGAAAAATATTGCCTTGATCTCCAACTCGATGAAATTATAATTTTGATATTTTTCAAGTATCTTTATCAATTCGACAATCTTTAATATGCTAAAATACATATTTAAAATTCTTTCAAAGATAAAAAAATTATTAGTACTTTCCTTAAATATTTTGTAGCTATCAAACTCAATTCTTAAGGTAATAATCTTTTCCTTTTTGGTGATGACAAAATATTTAAGTATAAGCAAAATAAGGCATATATAAAATATTAGAGTAAAGTAGTGTCATTAAGGATCTTTGAATTTAAACCAAGGCAATGTATAAGTATATTTAATTGATGTAAATATTTTAAGGCATGAGCTTTACGGTATCAAGATATAATATCAATGCCTACAGGTATTACCATAAAGAATAGAAAAAGTAATCATAGTATAAACCTCACTTTCTATAATATGACTTAGTTCTTTTAGAAGAGATGTTAGGGGCTACGGTCCTAATACATATAATAAAAAAATTATTAATCATCAAGCATGTATTTTAAAAAAAATGAATAATTGTTGCTTATATCAAACAATGTATTTACTCTCCATTTCTGATATTATCAAATTAAAAACTACTCCCCCTTGTTTTGGATAAAATTTACTCTCCCTTTTTAATAAGAAAAAATAATTTACTGTTTAAAAGATGATTTATAATATAATTAATACCACATATAAAAGACATATTCAATATTCATGACAAAATAAGATGAAATAAGATGCCAACATAAAGTACATAAGAGTCTTACATCAAGTAAATAATTTCAGCCAAAATACATAAAAATGTGACACGGAGTTTACATGATATATTAAAAGTACAAATAATCAACCATACAAGATACGCACCATATATAATTAAAATTGGCCAACATAAGCACTATAACAATATCTAATGAGATCTAGCAAAAGTTAAACAACACTAGTCACTATCATTAGAATCAGAGGATGAAATTTTCTTAGGAAAGAAGGATCGAGATAAGGCACGACCACATCTACCTTGATGCCTACTGGTGGAACCAGCACGAGTGGGGGTATAAGAAGGTCCGGCAAGCTAGAAAAAAGAAGATTTAGTCAATAGGATAAGTCTGATAGAATCAACATGATCCATCGCTCTTGACATAGACTGCATAAGAAAAAAAATCTCAACAGCCACATAATGGCCTGTCTCTCTGATCTCCTGAGACAATGACTCAATCATCGATCCAATCATGCCACGAAGTCTCCCAAACTCGGTAGATAATTTTGATATCTGAGTGGGATCATCATTGGTCCATCTGGTGGAAAACGATAGGCTCCTGATATCTCTCTCTCTCTCTCTTGATCATAAACTCTAGTGCTGAGGGCGGCAACAGTCTGATCCAAGTGCTCAAGCCTCATTATACTCATACCAGAGATCATTGTGAGATATGAGGACCATAGAATGGTTAGCAGAAAGAGCCAAAAAGGAGCTCTTCCCCTGAGAAGTCTCTCTAGCTGACAAGATAATATCAGCAACCTGTTATGCGAGAGACTGCAACTAATCATCCTCCAGTCTGATAGAAGAATGATGGTGTCAATGCCCAGACCGTGGCTTAGTAGAAGTACATCCAATAGCCTCAGAAGGACCAGTCTTGTGTTTTAAAATAAATAAATATCTGGTGAAGATCTACACTCACGAGGTAGTGAAGATGGTCCCTCTCCCTCAGCTCTATCCTCCTCCTCTTTAGTCTCTTTACTCCAACCGCCATCACCTTTAGTAAACCCCATTCAATGTAGAGTATGGCAGTTAATGGTATCAGTATGGGATAAGTGACTGGTAGCCTCCCCCTCAAAACTAACTCCAAACTTTCTAAATACAAGTGTGAGACCCATCCCATAAGAAAGATGGGCTTTAGTCCTATTTAAGATCTCATGTATAGCCTCAATCATGAGCACTAGGAGATTAATAGGAATCTCACAAATAATATTGTGCATAATACAGATGTCCCTCTCAGATAAAAAGTCATGCCTACCTCCTCTAGGAAAAAATAATTTAGTCACTATATGGTGGAGGAGTTTCATCTTAACATTCAAATTTTTTGCATCTAGTTTATTGATTCCTCTAATATCTTCAGTTTCCAAAATAGCTTTAAAACCATCCTCCTTATTTGAAAGCTCATCCTCATAAGATCCTTTACATGGAAGGTGTAGAATCTCTCCAAGATGAAAAGGATCCAAAATAATTTCTACACCTTTCACTAAGGATTTAATAACAACATTATGATAAACAAAATTTTGATAAAACTCTCTAACCAAATCAACATAAGTAATTTTCTTAAGCAAGCAAAAAAATACCCAACTTTGCTTCTTGATTTTTCTTTCAATTGAGAAACCTTTCCTTTCAAAAAAATAAAAATTAATATTTTTTTCTAAATCAACTTTCCTTGCAGAGAGGGGTACCTTGCTTGGAGTGATCAGTGGAGATGATGGAATGGGTGGTAGAGCCGCCCTTTTTTTTTTGGTTCTTCCTCAAGCCCGCAGGTGGACTTCCTTCTTTGGAAAAGTTTCATCTTAGGCACCATGAGAGAGCAATGGATATCAAACACTAGCCAAGAAGGATGTGGGAAATGTGGGAGAATAGATTTTGAAGGAAGAAAAAAGGTTTTGAAGAGGAAAAATCGTTCGATAGAAAATAGGATTTTGGGCAAGAGGGCTTTTCAAAAATAGGAATTTTAGCCTAAATCCAGCTAAAAGAAGGTTGATCTTGCCTCTCTTGGATGGAATTTGGTGGGATTTGAGAAGAGAAAGGTTGGATTTCAAGACAAGGAGAAGTTAATGGTGGGAATGGGTGGTTCGACATGAAGGAGAAGAAGAAAAGAGAAAAGAAATAGCCTCTCAGTTTGGGAAAGAAGGAAGATTTCAATTAAAAATAGGGCATCCCTAAAACCTAAGAAAAAAGACAAGAACGTTCCCATGGGACATCCCTTGGGTTGGCCCTTTTGCATGGGTCAACCCTTTTGGTCAGAAAAAAAAAAAAATTTAGAGAAAAAAAAAGGAAAAAAGCTAAGACTCAAGAAGGATAGATAAATTTAACTTAAAGTAATGAAACTAAGTCTCAAAAGATTGATCCAAAAATATTAGGAGAGGATAAGTTCGGATCAAAAGAAGGATATTTAACCAAAAGGATCTAGAATTCTCAATTCTCTCTAATTTCACAAAATCTATCCTCACTTAATGCTTTAATGAATATGTCAGTCAATTATTTTTTAGAACATACAAAATCAAACATTACATCATTATTTTGAACATATTCTCTGATAAAATGATATCTAATTTCTATGTATTTAGATCTTAAATATTGTATAGTGCTACTCCAAGAATTAATTTTGATGATTATAAAATATTTGAGGGGACACTAATAATTTTGGCTTGAAAAAAGATTAATTATATTTCAGGTTCAATAAAAAATTTCTAGTTTACCAAAGAAAGATGATGAGGAACAAAATTATAAATTTTATAAAATTAAAAAAAATATATTTTGGAAGACTCAATAATAAGCCTAGAAGATTTTTGATTTATTGAAAGTAGTTTTATAAATTTTGGATGCATAATTTGGAAGAAAATAAGAAAAAAAGTTGATGAGAGATAAAATTATAAATTTTATAAAATTAAAAAAAAAATTATTTTGAAAGCCTCAAGAATATGCCTAGAAGATTTTTGAACTATTAGAGGTAGTTTCACAAATTTTGGATGTATATTTTGAAAGAAAATCAATTTTAAAGAAAAGGATCAACCCCCAGATCTTCTCTTACTGAAACAAGCTATTTGGCATGTTGTTCCTGTGCCAGGGGTTGACCCCAGGATTGAATTCTATTGTTGCGAAGGCAAAAAATATAGACACTGGACATTTCTTAACTTTTGCCATAGAAGTCGACCCCTATGTAGGGGACGACCTCAGGATCGACTCCTGCGATGAAAAATCTCCATAATGACTATTTTTTTTTATCTATTTTAGCCATATTTAATATTCATTTAAAGCCTTCCAACGGCTTTAATCCTATCTAGATTTCTCTCTAACACTTATTGAAGATATATAGACTCAAAAAAAAAGAAAGAAAATAAGAGATTCAAGCATTCATTTCAGTCATAAGCAAAAAAAATTTTCCAAGCAAAGAAGCTTTTATTTCAAGCTCACCAACCCTTCAAATGCTCATTCAAATCTTCAACAATTTTAAAAAAAAATTAGAAAAGCTTCTTTCTTTGTTGTGTAAATAATTTTTAATATTTTATTTACTCATTAAAGGGGCTAACTTTGTATTTTATCATTGTTAACAATTATACTCTATTTTATTATTTTGATTTAAGTTTTGGATGTTCTAAAACTTAAAAAGATTGATCCAAACCTTGAATCAGATTATATTAGATTGGCTTGTACCCAAGAAATAAATGTTCTAGTTTGAGATAGCTAGGGTTAGAGGTACCAACATTGTATTCTTGTTGAATATGTTTAGTGAATTTGAATTTTCAAGTCGAAGCTTCGAAAGTGGATGTAGGTGCAAGGATTGGCATCGAACCACCATAAATCTTGATTATTTGTAGTGTGCTTACTTGTTCTCTATCTTCATTTCTTTATTTTCTTACATACTTGCATCTTATTTCTACATTTTACTTAAATCACTCACTACATATAATTTGCATATCATCATATTATCTTTGTTATTCTAATTTAGCTTTAAAATTTTAAAAATTCAATTCACACTCTTCTCTTGAGTTGCATAGTTGGGTAACAAGTGGTATTAGAGCATGTAGTCTATTATTAGTTATTGATCTAATCATCAAGAGCCAAAGATCTTAGCAACCTAAAATAAAATCTTTTTTTAATAATGGATATTTTATAAATAGACCCCCATTGTTTGATGGCTCAAATTATATTTATTAAAAATCTAAGATAAAAATATTCATTCAAGCACATGACTAAAATTTATGAAAAAATATAATCAATGATCTATATACACCCAATGCATCGATTCATGATAAAAAAATGATTCAAATGAATGCTAAAGCAATGAATTTACTTTAGTATTCATTAGACATAAATATTTTTAATACTATTTCTTTATATAATTTAGTAAATTAAATATAGAAGAAGCTAGAAACTACTTTGAGGGAGCAAATCAAAGAGAAACAAGCTTCCAAGAAAAAAAAAACTCATCCCAACTCATACCTCATGGTGCATGAGGATGAAAATAAGAAGAAAGGAAGAAATAAAAGAAAAAAGAAGCATTGATTAAGGGAGAGCAACGCAAAGAAGAGAAGAACGAGAAAGAGGAGGAAGGCGTAGCAAGTTATTGCTTTATGGCTCAAAATGATAAGGTATATCATGAACACTTCTCTGAATTTACTTTTAATAAGTTATATGAAGCCTTCAATGAGTTAATGGATGAATATAAAAAGATAAGGCTACATAATAAAGAACTTAAAAAATCTAATTTATCTTTAGTTGAAGAGAAAAATAAAATTTTGAGTGAAAAAAAAGATCTATTAAAAAATATGAAAAACATGGCCAAAGAAAAGAAAGACTTTTTGAAATAAATTAAAACTTTAACTAAGAAAAAAGAAAATCTTACAAAATTTGAAAACTTTTTAGTTAAAAAAAGATAAACTTGTGAAATCATAAAAATCTTTAATAAAAAAAAATTGATTTCTAAAAAATCTCTTTTAGAAGAAAATATAGAGCTTAAGAAGAAAAATGATGTTTTAAAATTCTTCCTAAAAGAAAATAAAAATCTTTTAAATGAAAAGAAAGAAATCTTGGTAGAAAAAAAAATTAAGAACAAAAGTTGAGATTTTAAAATCTATTGCTGAAAAGTTTATAATTAGCCTTCAAAATCTTCAATCTATGGTAAAAACCAATAGGACTGTTTTCAATAGAGTAGAAACATGTTCTAATATGTCAAGAAAATAATAAAATACTAAAAATACTTTCATAAGAGCATCAACTAAAGATCATACTATTAAGTACTTTAAATATAATCAAATTGGTCAAAAAATTTTGAACTGTAATTTTAAAAAAATTGGCCAAACCTTGATTAAAAAAATTTGAATTCTGAAAAAAACCTTGAACACTAACTCCTATGGACCCAAGATGACTTGAGTACCAAAAATTATTAAGTGATTTTGCAGGTGCACCAAGGATCCGAATGAAATGAAAGAAAGAAAATTTTTATGGATGCTTTGAAAATGAAAAGAGATGGATACTAATGCATGGTATAATCTAAACTTTTTTCACATCATACCATCAATGATTGTATTATTTTGATTAAATCTATTGACTTTAATATGATTTTATATTTTGTTTACTTGCTTGAAATTCTTTTCATATATTAGTAAGATTAGTATGATTGATTGATTTTGATGATTTAAATACTTTAATTTTAAAGATCAATATGCTCTCCTCTATAAGTATCATGTTATGATATGAATTAAAATTATCTTCAAATTCAACATGATATAATAGCTTTCCCATATCAATTTTGTAATTGGTAAACTTAAATTAAAAGATGCTTTATTGGATGTGAATGTTTTTGAATTACTGAACATACATGTAAAATTGATTTTTGGCATTCTCCCATAAGATACCTAAATATTGAAATTTTTCAAAACTTTGCATGATCTAAGTACTTGAAGATAAAATATCTATTCAAAAACTCAAGTGTTTGATGTATTAAATTATATTGCATATTATTAGCTTATCCCTAAGGATTTGGAATTTTATAGTTCAACCAAAACTCATAGAGCATATATTTAGATTTTCTTTTATATCACTCTCTTGACTTGATAATCTTGCCCCCATGATTGATTAATTCTTGATCCCCTAATTTAACTTGAATATCTTTTTTGATCATCGATTTGATTGCCTATTGATTCTTATCCAACTTGATTAAATTTTCTTGAATCAAAAACTGTTTGAACTATTTTTTACTTCGAAGAGCCGACTCTTGATTTAGCAGGAGTTGACCCCTTCTTTTTTAGAATTAGTTCTTCTATTTGAAAATATTCCAAGGCTCTATCATTCTATTATTAATTTTCTCGAGCCATAATTCTTTCCAAACCCCTCTCCTACTAAAATCAAACCTTTCCTCTCAATTTCTATTCTAATCTTGAAGTCCTTATTTTCCAATGGCACCCTGAAAGCATTTTGCCTAAAGAAAGAAAAAGTCTAGTTTTCAAAGTGAAAGATGTGTAGATTGAAATAAATGTTGATAGCATTGGATGCATGCTACACATTTAAGATTTATATTTGATCGAGATGATGATTAAGGATATTGAGGATATCAGCTCTCATGCTATAGTAGATGATGATGATGAGACTCCTACAGTAAAGCTTATTACAGTACATATTAGGACAAGAAGTCAGCAAAGCAGCATGAACAAATAAAGATAACTTTACTTTTACAGACCAGCCATCCATGTACTAGCTCATGATTACCTAATAGACTGGATGAGGGTGCATTTATTGAGAGACTCTCCATCAAAATCATAGCATCAGTCTATGTAGAGCTTTAGAGGTATATATCAAAGGCACACCAGACGAGATGAGATCAGATGAAGGCATTATCATTGGTCAGAGATGAGTTAAAAAAATTGATTTGGACACTTACTGCAGCTAGGAAGGATGTTCGCTATTGGATCTAGTCATTTGGAGATATTAGACTACACTTTCCTTCTACCTAAGCTAGACCTACATCTTAGAATTATCCTGATATATACTTGTTTAAGATGCTAGAATTTCTTTCCACAGCTTTAGTGATCCTTTCAATCTATTTTTGGCATCTATATAGGATATATCTCTCATACATTTTGCATGCTTTCATGATTTTATCTTTATAATCATCATTGGCTAATCAATAAAAATTTTATCTTTTATGAAAATTCAATATGTTTGATATTATTTGTTTGACTCAATATGTGCTTTACTTGTAAAACAAAGAAAAAAAATGATTGCTTATTTAAATTAATTAAATATGCTTGATTTGAAAGAAATAGAGAAAAAAATAAAAAAAAGTTAATTTTTTGACACAGGAGGAGAGTTAAGAAAGTCAAGTTTTCTAGCATTGATTATGAAAAATAGAAAAAAATAATTTTGAACTGAATAAAAAATATTATTAAAATATTAAAAATAAAATTATTTTGATCTATTTATACACTCTTGTTGTTCTAGTTATCTGATTTACTTTAGAAAAATTATTTTTATTTTACTTTTTATTCAATCATACTTTACATGGTTTGATCCTATAATGATTTTTAATAATTAATTGGTATCAAGCTGAATCTTAAAAAATATTTTACTCCAAATAAAAATCCTAGACAAATAATTTTTGAATCTCATGAAAAATCATTAATAGGCATTTATTTGTTACTTGATTTATTGGTTTACTCATACTTGGGCTTTCATGTGATTTTGTTTATTCATATTTTACATTGGTATCAAAGAATTTATTTTAAAGTAAAGTTTCATAATTTGTATCAAATAGATTTTTTCTGTCTTGCACTTCATTGCCTTCTTTTGGCAAAAAGAAAAAAATATTTTATCTTGAATCTGATTTTGCATAGCTTATAAGATATCTTTTGAGATAAATTCAAAAAAAATTATATCTTTTTTCAACTAAATTAAGTAATATTATTTTTTAAAAAAACTAAATTTAAATAGTAAATCTCCCTATGATTTATTTATATAATTTATTGGTATTATAATTTGTATCAAATAGTATATTGTTGTCTTAAATTCTATGGTATTATCTTTTGATAAAAGAATAGTTGCTTTATCTTAAATCTAAGTTTGCACAGCCATATTTTAATATGATATTATTTGAGATAAATTATAAATATTTGCTATCTTTTCTGAACTTAATGTATAATATTTCTTGAGAAAAGAAAGAAATAATTTTTAAATTTGAAAAGAAATCACTTATATTACTTGATTTGTTCATCTTTGATTAAAGCATTTATATATTCTTCAACTTATCGATTCATACTTTGATTGATTTGATTGTGTCATCATTTCTAATAATCAATGAATATTTTAAAAATGCTTAACATCAATTGATCATTTTGATGTTGTCATGATTGAAAACATCCTACTATAAATATTTTATTTTAAAATCAATGATAGCAAAATTTTTATTAAAAAAATTTTTACTGTATCATGATTATAATTGATTATTTGATTGATGGTTGATTATTTGAAACTCAATATACTTACTTTAAAATAAGTGCAATAGAAAAAAAAATACTAAAGAAAATAATTTGATCTTAAAAGACTATTTAATTGAAAATACCTTTATTTGCAAAAGTAAGAAAAAGAATTCATTTAAGATGAATTAGTTACAAAATTGGTATCAATCAAATTTGAAAATATGAGCTTAAAAGTCAAATTAGTATTAGTTAAAGATTAATGTGGTATCAATTAACGATGCTTAACTTTAAAAAATAAGAAGAATAAATTTAAAAATATCATATGATGAATTTTATGGTATTCACTTTTGAAAATAGGAGGAGAGATATTTGCTGCAAATTGGTATTGAAAATATTGATATTAATCTCAAATTCTTAATCATTTATCTTATAATTCTCTTAAATTTATACTTTATTTCAATTGATTTTAAACTCTCAATCAAATACCTTATAGTCTTTTCAATTTATGCTTTCATGTATTTATTTAATTTGATTTATTTGATTTAAAGTGCTATTAATTTAAAGTAGTATCAGATAAATAAATTATTCTCAAATGTTAAAACTTGCTTAAAGTAGTATCATTCATATGCTGATTTCATAATTTAATTTATTAAAATATTCTTGACATTCTTAGAGTTGAACTGAATTAAAAACTCTTCTTACTTCTAGAAATAAATTTATAAAATTTTTAATATATAATATAAAATCTTTATAAAATTATTTTTAGCTTTGATACTATCTTTCATACTCTTTTGATACATACATTTTTAAAGTTTAATTGACTAAAATTTTTTAAAAAAAGTAAAAAATAAATATTAAAATTAGTATCAATTTTTTTTCATATTATACTTATTTTATTTAAAAATATTTATTTTTTAAAATTAAATTAAAAATCTAAATTGATGATATCAAATAGAAATTTTACATCAGACATACTTTTTTTGGTATCAAATATGCTAAAATATCTTGAAAAGCTCTATTCCTCAATATTGACTTGAAAAATCTGATTTAAAATTTTTTAGAAAGGAGAGTAATATCAATACAAATTTGATATCAAGCATACTTATTTTTATATTAGATATTTCATAAAATTTAAATTTAATATCCTCTTAAAATTAAATCAAAATTTTTTAAATTTGATATATATATTTTGAATTTTAATTGATTTTGATGATATATTTTAATGATTTGTTTGATGCATAAAAAATAATGTGTTATGCTTGATTTCTTTGTTCAAAACTTTGAAAAGCTCTATTCCTCTTAAAGCTTAAAAAATATATATTTAAAAATCTAATTATAAAATTTATAATCATTTAATAAGGGAGAGAGCCTTTGATATTTGAATTCAAGTAAATTTCTGAAAGAAAAGTGATGTTTTAAGCATGTTTGAAATCCAAAGATAAGTTTTTAAAAGGAAGATAATTTATTTGACTTTATTTTTTAAATTTGATATATCTTTCATTTGATACACTCCTATATCTTATTGATTTTGATGGTTTTCTTAATCCTTTTCATAAGCTTTTTAATGATTATAAAAAATAGAAAGAGAAATATTGAGTATATGCTTAATGAATTGATGCTTAAAATATTTAATAATTTGATACTTGAAATCTTAATACTCATTGATTTGAATTAAGATATTATAGTATGATGAGTATATAAAAATGTATAATGAATTAAAGATAAATTAAGAATATTCATAAAGTGTACATTCATATATTTAAATTAATTACTTCATGATATATGTTGGCTAATTTTGATTATATATGGTGCTTATTTTATATGGCTAAGTATTTATACTTCTGATATATAATATAAACTTCATGTCACATTTTTATATATTTTGGCTAGAACTATTTACTTGATGTGTGACTCTTATGTATTTTAAATATTGGCATCTTATTTTGTCATGAATATGAAATATGTTTTTCATATATAATATCAATTATATTATGAATCATCTTTTAAGGAGCAGGTTCTTCCTTCTTATTAGAAAGAGGGTGTAAATTTTATTCAGAATAAGGGAAGAATAGTTTTTTCTTAATTGATGATGTCAAAAAGGGGGAGTAGAGAAATAGAAATGGGCAATAAGCAAAATAGTGAAAAATTGTTAAAGGCAATTGGGTAATAAGCAAATGTATCAAGAGAAATTATAAAAAAAAAAATCAAAGGAAATAATCTTATAAGCAATCTTCAAACTTCAAACTACTCTTGATGCACTTTATTCAAATGATTGGCTTTAATGTTCAAGTGATATATCTTTGTAAATTTAAAATTTTTAATCAATGCTTCATATATGTTATATTTTTATTTATGCTTAAGTATTTTATCATCATCAAAAAGGAAGAGATTATTGCTCCAAGAATTGATTTTGATGATTACAAAATATTTGAGGGGATACTAATAATTTTGGCTTGGAAAAAGATCAATTGTGTTTCGATTTAATAAGAAATTTTAAGTTTACTAAAAAAAGATGATAAGGGGCAAAATCATAAATTTTATAAAGTTGGAGAAAATATATTTCGAAAGCCTCAACAATAAGCTTAGAAGATTTTTAATCTATTGGAGGCAATTTTATAAATTTTGGATGCATAATTTAAAAAAAATCAGAAAGAAAGATGATGAGGGACAAAATCATAAATTTTATAAAGTTAAAGAAAATCTATTTTGAAAGCCTCAAGAATAAGCCTAGAAGATTTTTTATCTATTGGAGGTAGTTTTATGAATTTTGGATGCATATTTTGGGAGAAAATCAATTTTGAAGAAAATGATCAACCCCTAGGTCTTTTCCTGCTAAAACGAGCTATTTAGCATGCTGTTCCTATGTCAAGGATCGACCCTAGGATCGATCTCTGCTATTTTGAAGGTCAAAAAAATAGAAATTGGGCATTTCTTGACTTCTGCCATAGAGGTCGATCCCAGGGTCGACCCCTATGCAGGGGACGACCCCAGGGTCGACCCCTATGATGAAAAATCTCTGCAATGACTATTTTTTGATTTATTTTGGCCATATTTAATATATATTTAAAGTTCTCTAATAGCTCTAATCCTGCTCAGATTTCTTTCTAACACTTATTAAAGATATATAGGCTCGAAAAGGAGGAAAGAAAATAAGAGATTCAAGCATTCATTTTAGCCCTAAGCAAAAAATCCTCTTCAAGCAAAGAAGTTTTCATTTCAAGCTCACCAACCCCTCAAATGCTGATTCAAGTCTTCAACAACTTTGAAAAAAATTAGAAAAGCTTCTTCCTTTGTTGTGTAAAGAGTTTTTAATGTTTTATTTGCTTATTAAAAATGCTAACTTTGTATTTCATTATTGTTAACCCTCATACTCTATTTTATTATTTTGTTTCAAGTTTTGGGGTTTCCAAAACTTGAGAAGGTTGATCCGAACCTTGAATCAGATTGTATTGGATTGGCTTGTATCCAAAAAATAAGTGTTCGAGCTTGGGATAGCTAGGATCAGAGGTACTGATGTTATATTCTTGTTGAATATATTTAGTGGATTTGAATTCTCAAGTAGGAGCTTGAAAAGTGGATGTAGGTACAAAGAAATCTTGGTTATTTATGGTGTACTTACTTGTTCTCTATCTTCATTTCTTTATTTTCTTGCATACTTGTATCTCATTTCTACACTTTGTTTAAATCACTCACTACATATAACTTGAATATCATCACATTGCTTTTATTATTCTAATTTAGCTTTAAAATTTTTAAAATCCAACATATAATTTTTTTTGTTAAATTTATTGCACTAGGGTTATCACATCTTATAAAAATTTTATTACATTGGATGCCAAAATTTTTAAGTTATTACTTAATCTATAAGATTTGTGCATAGTAATTTTTGGCTGCAATGTATTCGACCTCGGCCATAGATAATGCCATCGAATTTTATTTTTTGCTAAATCATGAGATTAAGTTTACTCCAAGAAATTAATAAGTTCTACAAGTGCTTTTTCTATCTAACCTATATCTAGCAAAATCAACATTTGAATACCCTATTAAGTCTATTAAAAAATATTTAGAGAACCATAAACCTAAAATTTGAGTTCCTTTTAAGTATTTTAAGATATTTTTAATAGCATTTAGATATAATTTTTTAGGACTTGATTGAAATCTAGTATACATACACTATAAGAAAAATGAATATTAGCGATGATAAAAATATCCATCACTAATAAAGACTTTTTGTCATCGTAATGTCAATAAAAAAAATACAATCGATAATATTATTAGCAACAGTAATCTTGATATTAGCGATGATAAGTGCCATCTCTAAAAATTCAAAAAAAATTTAAAATATTTTAAAATAAAAAATATTAGCAATGGTAAATTTTGTTTATTAGCGATAAAGAAAATATCATCTTGAATAACTAACTATTAGCGATGGCTAAATTATTATTAGCATGACTTAAGCCACCACTAAAATTATTTAAAATTTTTAAATATTTTTATAATATTTGAACATAAAATATATATTAGCGATAGCGTATTTTGGATATTAGCGATGAAAAATGCACTATCGCTAATAATTTTTTAAAATAATAAATTAAAAAAATATTTTAAAATATTATTGATGATAGAATTAGTAATAGGAGATATATTGTCATTAATAATCTAAACCATAGTTTAAATCTAATTAGAACCCGATTTGAATCCAATTCGAAATTCTACCAAACTTAATTTAATTAGGCTTTGAATTGAAATCCTACTTAGATTATAAAATATAATTAATCTTAAATTAAGTCAAAATTAATTAAATTAAATTAAATTTAAATCAATCAAGAGAAATTGATTTTTAATTTGGGTTTAATTCAAATTCAATTCAAAATTTAGTCAATTCTAATTTAATTAGACTTTTAATTTAAGTTCAACTTAGATAGTAAAATTCAAATAATTTCAAATTAAGTCAAGTCTAATTAAATTTAAATTAATTTAAATAATTAAAAATAGATAACTTTTAATTTGAATTCAATTTGCATCCAATTCGAATCCGATTCGAATCCAATTCGAAATTCTATCAATCTTAATTTAATTAGATTTTTAATTCAAGTCCTATTTGGATAGTAAAATTTAATTATCTTTAAATTAAGTTAAGTCTAATTAAATTTAAACTAATTTAAATTAATTAAAATTTGATCCATGATTATATTTGAATTCAATTCGAATCCAATTCGATTTCAATTTGAAATCATGTCAAATCTAATTCAATTAGGCTTCGAATCCAAATCCTACATAGATTATAAAATCTAATTAACCTCAAATTAAGTAAAAATTAATTAAATTTAATTTAATTTAAATTAATTAAAAAAATATTTTTAATTTAAATTTAATTCGAATCTAATTCGAACTCGATTCAAATTTGATTAGAAAATCTATCAATCTTAATTCAATTAGACTTCAAAATTCAAGTCCTACTTGGATAGTAAAATTTAATTATCTTCATATTAAGTTAAGTCTAATTAAATTTAATCTAATTAAAATCAATTAAGAAAAAAATAGTTTTCAGTTTTGGTTCAATCTGAATCCAATTAGAATCCAATTCAAATCCAATTTAAAATTATGTCTAACCTAATTCAATTAAACTTTAAATCCAAGTTTTAATTAAATTTTAAACTAAATTATCTTGAATTAAGTCAAGCCTAATTAAATTTGATTTGACTAAAATCAATTAGAAGAAAATGGCTTTCAACATAGGTTCTATTTTAATCAAATTCGAATTCGATTCAAAATCCTGTCAAATCTAATTCAATTAAACTTTGAATTCAAGTTATATTTAGAATATTAAAATTTAATTAACTTTAAGTTAAATAAAATCTAATTAAATTAAATCTATTTTAAATCAATTAGGACTCGATCTATAAATTAATTAAGTTTAAAATTTTAATAAAATCTAATATTAATTTTTAACCATCCAAAAAATGACCTAGGAGAAAAATAATATTAAAATATCTTTTTAAAAAAATATAATTATTAGCGATGGCTTTAACGATTGAGAGCTTGCCATCGCTAATAATTTAAAAAATTATTTTTAAAAATTTAATATTATTAGCAATGGCGTTTCGTATTAGCGATATCTTAGCTATTGGTAATAATTTTTTTGATGGCATTACCAATAGCTTTTCATTATCGATAATTATTTAATTTTTTAAAAAAATTAATATATTAAAATTTAGTATTTTAAAAAAATTAATATTATTAGCGATGGTATTTTATTATTAGAGATGCGATGTGCCATCGCTAATAACATTGGCACAGAAATAGTGATTTTGCCGACCATATTACCAATGGTAGTCTTGCCATCAGTAATAGTCTATCCATAAATCTTCGTCCGCCTAGAGGTGGAAAAAAATTTTTGACTGAAAAAATTTCTATACGCCTTCTCCACTCCCTGCATGTCCTCCCTCCCGATGTTCCCAGCTCCCTACGCATCCTCCTTCCTGACAACCTGACCCGACCGGCACCTCCTATGCCGTGGCCTAGAGCCTACCACCCCGGCCCCTCTTCACTCAAGTTGCCAGCACTCCTACGTAGCCACCCCAACCCCATCGCACTGGCCCCACCTCCCATGAGGCTGCCCCGACCTTGCAGCCTTAGCCTTGCCTCACTTGCTGCCACCCCAACCCCGCCAGTGTCTCCTGCTCCACGATCTCGAGCCAGTGGCCCCAGCCCCACGTCTCCTGTAGCTACCTTGAACCCGTCGGTGCCTCCTACGTTGCAACCCCAAGCTAGCTGCACCATCTTTGCCTCTCCCATGGTTGTCCCCACCCCACTGGTGCCTCCTATGCAGCGGCCCCAAGCCCTCCATCCCAGCCCTACCTCTCCCACAGCCACCTCCACCCTATCAGTGCCTCTAACGCCATGGCCCCAAGCTCGCCATCCTAGCCCTGCCTCTCCCACGGCCACCCCCACTCCACCAGTGCCTTCTTGTCCGTGGCCCTGAAGCCTGCCGCCCCTATTCCGTCAACCTACCCATGGACCCATTCTGGCCAGTCTAACCGCATGGCCCTTGCCTCGCCGCCTCCAGCCTATGGCCCCGATATTGCAGCCCCTTCTCCTAGCTTGTGGCCCTGATCTTGTAGCCCCTTCCCTCCTACTGTAAACAGCAACAGTAGTGATGTCATGAGCATCAGCTAATGTTGTATAGTATTAGTGATGACATTAGTGACGACTAGTGCCATCACTAATTAATTAATTAGATGTATAAAATTTGGATCTTGGCATGTAGAGTGTTCAAATCGAGAGAAGATGTTGGGCAGTATTGCAAACATGGGGCTGGGGCATGTCCTGCGTGCCCAGGCCTCAAGTCATAGCTGGCATCAAAGGCATTTTGCTCTTACATACCGGACATCATTAATTATGTATTAGTTTGAATAAAATTTATATTGCATGGAATAATAGATCTGTCAGTTGATTGATGTACATATTCTAAGATATTTGTATATCTATTTATTTTTGTATGGATAAAAAAATAATGTACATTGATCAATTGATTATCCACTATGGATGGTTTGAAAAATGCAAGTAATTCTATAAGTCTTTATAGTAATTAAACGGTATGCTGAGGGTTTGAAAAAAATTTTAGATAGAATTTTTCTTTTGTTCTCCCTACATGGGAGAACTAAGAAAAATGCTATCAAAATTTTTTTTGGCTTCTATTGCATATCATTTGATTACTGTAATGAATCAATAAAATTAATGCATTTTTTAAATGGAATAAGATTTATCTTTAGTTATTAGTTGATGATAGGATGCATTAATTTCCTATGTAAGCCATTTTGAATGATAAAATAGTATTTTATAATTATCTTGTATTTATGTATATGCAAAATTCTTAGATAGTTGGCCATGGATTGTAGTTGGATGGACCATCGAATAGTTGATGGAGAGATTTCTGCTGAATAGAAGAAAGGTGTAGAATACTTATGTGATTTTATTTTTGGTAATGCGGCACTCTTACATTAAGGACGGGCTCATTATCCTTATAACAGATATGATGATAGAGAAATATTTGATAGAGACATAATTATTATCTATTTATATAAGAGTGGATTTATGCCTAACTATAAGCATTGGTACTTGCATGGAGAGATATGAAAGAAAGTTGCAAGGGCTAGAATGAGTAGGACATAGACACAGATAGAATGGTAGATATGGTTACAGATGTGGCTAGTTTTGAATTTAATTAAGATGTGGAGGATGATCCAGAAGTTAGCAACAGTGATTTCTACCATATGCTGAAAGATGCAGATGAACCACTATGACCGAAATGTGAAACACATACTGTATTATCGGCTATGTCAGAGTTATTGAATTTGAAGATCGAGTTTAATATGACTATCAATTATTATGATAAAATGGTAGCAATAATAAAAAAAATGCTATCGAAGAATGAGAAGCTTATTGAGAGCTTCTATACTTCAAAAAAAATGGTAAAAGGGTTGGGCATGAGATATGAGAAACTAGATGCATGTCGTAATGGTTGCATGCTTTTCTATAAAGAGAACTAACAAAAGAGCTCATGCGGCATATGTGGTGCAACCCGATTTAAGCCAAAGCAAGAGGGTAGGAATCAAAAGGACATACCATACAAGGTTCTTTAATACCTTTCTCTCACTCCTAGACTTCAAAGGCTCTACTTGTCCAAGAGTAATGCTAGGTAAATGAGATAGCACAAAGAAGGACCACACAAGCATCTTGATATAATATATCATTAATCGGACAACAAGGCATGAAAGTAATTTGATGCTTGCCACCCTTTATTTGCTCAAGAATCATGCAATGTTCAACTGAATCTATCTACTGATGGCTTTCCACCGTTCGGTCATGCAGTAGCCCCTTATTCATGTTGACTAGTTTTATTACTCCATACAATCTACCACCTGGGATGTGCATGAAAGAACATAACTTCTTTTTTACATTACTCATTCCTAGTCCACGACATCTTGGTAGAAGTATTGATATTTATCTAAAGCCTCTTATTGATAGCATTTATACTTTTGATGCATTGAAGAAGTAGAATTTTGTAATGAAGGCTACGTTGATGTGGACCGTTAGTGATTTTCCCGCTTATGGGATGCTCTCAAGATGGAGAACTCATGGAAAGCTAGCATGTCCCTATTATATGAAGAATATAAAATTATTTCAGCTAGAGCATGGTCATAAGTCCTACTGATTCGATTGTCTTCATCAATTCCTTCCTGAGTATCATTATTTTCGAAAGTAGTGGGACGGTTTTAGGAAGAATAAGAAAAGAACCATGCACCCTAGTGACTTAGTGGTATGGAAATGTTTCAATGGGCATCACAATTGGATGAAGTCCCATTTGACATTGAATTTGACAAGAAAAGTCTCGAAGGTTTGGTAGAACTCATAACTAGGTGAAGCGAAACATCTTCTGAGAATTACTATACCGGTCTTCTAATTTAATCCATCATAATATTGACGTTATGCATATTGAGAAGAATATATTCGATAATATTTTCTACACTGCTATAGATGTCAAGAGAAAAACAAAGGACAATCCCAAGACTTGAGCTGATACGAAGAACATATGCAAGCATCCTCTATTAAAACTAATTGAGATTGAGGTGTCACCTAAAAAATTTTTGAAGCCAAAAACATTATATATCTTAACAAGGGAGCAGTTGAAGGATGTTTGTGAATGGTGTAAAAGTTTTAAATTCCTAGATGATTATGCAAGTAATCTAGCTCGGTGCGTTAATGTCAAAGATTGTAGATTTTATGGGCTAAAGAGTCACGATTGTCATGTATTCATGCAACAATTACTCTAATTGGCTTGGCGTGATATCCTTTCTAACTTCATATGGAGTTTTTTGATTGAGCTTAGCCTTCTTTTCAGAGATATTTATGCTACTGAACTATCCACCAACTATATATCTAGTCTTGAGGCTAGCAGTATAGAGATTATATGCAAGTTAGAGAAAATATTCCCTCCCGACTTTTTTGACTCCATGGAGCATCTCATGATTCATCTAGCAAATGAAGCTAGGGTGGGGGGTCTAGTATAGTACAGGTAGATGTATCCATTTGAAAGATACATGCACAATCTCAAAAAGAAAGTAAAAAATAAGGATTGAGTTGAAGGTTTTATTGTGGAGGCTTACATAATAGAAGAGATTTCAAATTTCAGCCTACACCTTAATCCTAGTATGCAGACCAAGCTGACTCAAGTGGGTTGAAATGATGATAATGGTGTTGAGGGATCAGAGTGAGAGATCTCAATATTTGCCTATCTCATTCAAAAATTTGGGCTCGAGATTCATCGGGCTTTCTCTGATACTAAACTTCGATAGACAGAGATATGTGTTTTGCTAAACTGCACAGAGGCCAACCTATATGTTCTTTAAGTGTCTATCACAATTTCATCTCTTTAATCACTTATTTCAATATACTTATCTTATACATGTTTAGGCAATATGATGATATGCTGAAAGAAGAAAATCCAAGCATAACTGATAATGAAATATCAACATAGTGCTCAGAGAACTTTGTATGATGGTTTCGTCAATTGGTCATTCAAGGCAGCGAGTTCATACCAAGAAAGCTGAGACCATTAGGTTGCGGGCTTGAAAATACGTGACATGCTATAGTGACTGTAATGCAAATGGTTTTAAATTTTACATCCAGCAATATAAAAATTATAAAAGCACAATGAATGATTGTGTGTGTATAAAAGGTAGCTGGTGGAAAAATAATCCAGAGAGTGAATACTATGGAATCCTTGAAGAAGTGATTAAGA
>QRFJ01003195.1:47776-92641 GCA_006176705.1 Cocos nucifera | reverse complement strand
CATTCGATTCAGTCCGATGTGAAAACTAAATAGAAACTCTTTCTATTATTTCACTCTGCCATGGCCATGGGCTCAGGACTTGATTCTCATGATTATCATAGGGCTGCTCCTCTACCACCGAGGTAGATAGATTCCATCTTGATGCAATCCAGTTCCTACAATGAACATGCTATAGCCAACATACACCTCAGGGTTCCATATGGCTAGGAGACCGAGTAATGGTGTAGTCAAACTATAACACCCTCAAGGTGAACTGCCGATGCACCTCAGGTCAAAGAACCAGACACACCACTGCAGCATCGAGTCAGTCATTGACGAGAAGGTAGACTTCCTAATGACTACTCGAGGTGGTCACGCTCAGTGCCCTCGTTCTCTAACGAGTACCTGTACTCTCGCTCTGGTGTCTCCACACCGTAGACTCAAGACTCATCTGCTAAAAAGAAGCGATCGTACACCAATCTTCCAAATCAATCACCATCCTCGTGATGATCCTATGGTCGGGAGCTGTTTATGAGTTAATAATGATTATTCATGTCTTAAATTTTCAACTCTTGAAAATATGAATTATCATTACCATTAACTCAAAGGATGTATCACAGACACTAAATACACATATGTGATAGAAAATAACCCATTTTATTGATTATAGTCAAAATTACAATTTTGCCCCTAGAAGTGTATTACAAGTGTCAGCCAATTCTGGCTTCTAGGGCACATATATCTAACAGAGGGATGGTGAGATGATCCTATGCATTGAAAATGGAGCAAGGCTTGCTGCTGTGGTTGTAGGAACTTATCCTCTTCGACTACCATCTGATTTAGATTTAGTACTTAGGGATTGTTATTATGTGCCTACAGCAAACAGGAATTTGATTTCTATTTCATGTTTAGCACAAGAAGACTATGTAATTAGTTTTTTTAAGAACTATTGTCATGTTCTTTATGAAAGAAATAAAATTGTAAGTGGTTTTCTTATTAACAGTCTTTACCAGTTATATATTGATGTATCTATTTTTAATATTGAGCAAAATGTGAATGCTATAAAATCAAAATGACCTAGAGATAGTCCAAATGATAGGTATCTATGGCACCTTAGAATAGGTCATATAGTAGAAGATAGGGTTAACAAGTTGGAGAAAATCAGACTATTGAGTCCATTGATTTTGAGTCATATCCAATTTATGAATCATGTTTTCATGAGAAAATGACTAAACTCCCTTTTGTAGGACATGGGGAAAGGGCCACGAATTTACTTGCCCAAGTACATACTGATATGTGCGGCCCATTTGATGTGCCGACTAGAGGCAATTTTGTCTACCTCATAACCTTCACCGATGATTTATATCAATATGGGTGTGTATCTTATGAGACACAAGTCTGAAGTCTTTGAAAAATATAAAGAATTATGACATGAAGTAGAAAAGCAAACTAGAAAACTCATTAAGGTTCTTCGATCAGATCGAGGAGGTGAATACCTTAGTCGAAAATTCTGAACTATCTCAAGCAGAATGACATAGTCTCGTAATGAACTCTATTTGGAATATCTCAACATAATGGAATTTCAAAATAGAGGAACTGGACCCTATTAGATATGGTCCGATCCACGATGAGCTTCACAGACCATCCTAATTTTTTTATGAGACATAGTTTGTTAACTGCTATATATTTACTGAATAGGATTCCTTCTAAAATCATTCCTACCACACCGTATGAGATATAACATGGTAAGAAATCAAGTTTGAGTCATCTCAGAATTTGGGGTTGTCCGGCTCATGTATAGGTCCTTTAGAACTTGATTCGTCGGATATCCTAAAGAGTCATTAGGATATTATTTCTATATTTTAGAAGATCATAATGTGACTATGAGTCGACATGCTATCTTTCTTAAAAAATAGTTTATTCAAGATGGCGGCATTGGAAAGTAGATCAAGCTATAGGAGAAAGTCTCCCAAGAGTAAAGAGCTAAGGACCCTTTGGAACCAAATCTGATTGAGCCAACACAATCACTACCTCCTCCACCTCGAAGATCAGAAAGAATTTTTCATCCCCTTGAGAGATACTTAGGTACTATTTTAGAGGAAGTAGAAAAAATGTTCCTCATAAGTAATGGAGTTCATGATGATGATCCCAAAACCTATAACGAGACAATATCAGATATTGACTCCAAGAAATGGTTAGAGGCAATGAAGTCAAAAATTGACTCGATGCACTCAAACCAACTATGGACCTTGATAGATCCACCAGAAGGTATAGTACCTATTGGGTGTAAATAGATCTACAAGAGAAAGATCGGTGCAGATGGAAATGTAGAGATATTCAAAGCTAGATTAGTGGCAAAAGGTTATAGTCAGTGTGAAAGCATTGACTGCTAAGATACCTTTTCGTCAATAGTCATGCTTAAGATCTACAGATTTCTTTCTTCTCAATCTATGCTCCAAAAATTAGATTTGGATCTGATCTTGAAGGTCTTCAAAACATCTTTTGAAGATCAGCTGTTGTCTCTTGCAATAGTGCTACTTTCTTCTTTCCTATCACCTTTCTCTTGCTTGGATCGCACCAAACTCGAGCCCAAAGCCTCTTGGGTGTGGAGAGGAGAGAGAGGATTAGAGAGTGGCATGGAGAAAGAGGGAGAGGGGCTATGTGGCATGGGCAAAGGGTAGAAATTCTAAATTTTAGGCATAGATAGAGTTTATATACATCCTGCTGCGCCATGCAGTGCCACATCATCCCGACCAATCATGGCTCTTTGTGCAATCAAATCTAAATCTGATTGATAGAATGATATCATCTGATCCAACTAGATTAGAGTCCCTCACAAATCTCCTTAGGTGGTGCCAAGATTGGTCAAAGAAGACTCTTTGGTGCCACCTTAGTAGAATGCATGAAGCAACCTGGAGTTCCATCTGTATGGGACTCCAGGCAACATCCTTATGGGGCACACATCTCCCTAGGCATGCACCTCATCTCTTTCTGCTTTTTAGCAGGAGATAAAGCTCCATCTGCTCTCCTATTGGTGCAAGACATATGGGCAGATGTCTATGTGTGAAAGGTCAACATTTGACCAAAGTCCAAAGATAAGATTTAGTAAGTGACGAAAAATAGTAGGTGTTGTCTTAAATTTATCTCAAAAATTAAGACAATCCTTCTCTGACCTGGACAAGCTCTAATCAGAATAAGTAAATATTTCTGAGTGAGCCCAAATACATTTGGCTCCGTTGATACTAGCATTAACGATTGTTGAAGGAGAACATTAGGCTCAATCGTGTGCTACCACGATTTTCTTGAACCTAATTGAATCTTATTCAAATCAATTGAACTGGGTTAGTTCAATTGATAATATTCAGATCTAAATTCTTGTTTGTGTGATCCAGTTAGGTTCAGTTTCATATGGTAATAAGATATATCATGATCTCTATCATCGACATCATCGAAACACCTTTCGATGGATCAGAACTTTTCTGATTCAGACAACTAGTATGATCGATCATCCAAATCATTCTAATTGCTCCCAAAAATCCATCAGTGACACCTAGCAGCATACGATGGCAACCCATTAGAACTAAAAGTGAACCACTTAGAGTAGTTACCTTTGTGATTAAGTTCCTCTATCTTGAGCCCCGATCAGATTAGGGTTAAGGTGATCTCGTCAAATCCTAATTTGTCATATGAATTAATCATTCGATTCAAGTCCGATGTGAAAATCCTAATAGAAACTCTTTCTATTATTTCACTCTACCATGGCCATGGGCTTATGGACTTGATTCTCATGATTATCATAGGGTTGCTCCTCATCTACTGAGGTAGATAGATCCTTTATTGGTGCAATCCAATTCCTACAATGAACATGCTATAGCCAACATACACCTCGGGATTCTGAATGGCTAGGAGACTGAGTTATGGTGTAGTCAAACTATAACACCCTCAAGGTGAGCTGTCGATGCATCTTAAGTCAAAGAACTAGACACACCATTATAGCTTCGAGCTAGTCATTGACGAGAAGGTACACTTTCTCGTGACTGCTCGAGGTGGTCATGCTCAGTGCCCTCATTCTCTAGCGAGTATCTGTACTCTCACTTCGGTGTCACTACACCATAGACTCAACACTCATCTATCCTAAAGTAGTGATCATATACCAATCTTCTGGATCAATCAGCATCCTCATGATGATCCTACGGTTGGAAGCATTTTATGAGTCAATAATGAAAATTCATATCTTAAATTTTTAACTCTTGAAAATATGAACTATCATTACCATTAACTCAAGAAATGTATCACAGACACTTTCAAATACACACTATGATAGAAAATAACCTATTTTATTATTTATAGTCAAAATTATAATTTTGCCCTTAGATGTGTATTACAAGTGTTAGCCAATTCTGGCTTCTAGGAGACATATATCTAACACCATGATCCCAATAGGCTGAATAAGAGAGATGAGCAAGTAGTTGCTAATCAAGGATGTTATATGATAACACCTTATAATTTCTCTATTTGTGATACTTCTACTTGGGTATTGGATAATGAAAGTCCAGTCGATATTTGCAATACGTTGTAAGGACTTCAAATTAGTAGAAGATTTGAGAATAATGAGCGATTCTTGAATGTTGGAGATAGAAGGTCTGTTCGAGGTCTAGCTTGATAATTGTTCAACTTATTCTCAATACTAATATCATTTTTTAAATGAATGTTATTACTGTCCTTCCTTTCTGATGAATATAATCTCTATTAGCCTTTTGGCCAAGGATGGTTATCATTTATCTATAAAGAAAGATTATTGTGATATTATTATGAATGATGTTACAATAATGCAATGATAATAAAGAAATAATTTTTATGTTTTATCACAGCCTGTGAGTGTAATGTACACTTCTAGAAAATATCGTAGATTAGATAATATTTTTGATATCTACCTATGGCAATATAGGCTAGGTCACATGAACAAGAATAGAATAAATAGGTTGACCCAAGAGGAAATGCTCGAAGTAAGTGATTGTGAATCACTTTCGATCGGTGAGTCCTATCTTCTTAGAAAAATGACCAAGTCACCTTTTACAGGAAAGGGTGAAAGAGCTACTGAGCTCTTAGGTCTAGTCCATACTGATGTATGTGGACCAATGAGCACAAGTGCCAGAGGTATATATTTTTACTTCATGACTTTCACAAATGATCTATCCAAGTACAGATATGTTTATCTGATGAAACATAAGTCAGATTCATTTGAAATGTTCAAAAGATTCTGAAGTGAAGTAGAAAAACAAGCTAGGAAGAATATTAAAACTCTTCAATCGGATCAAGGAGATGAGTATCTATCCAGTGAGTTCTTGACATATCTAGGAGAGAATGGGATTCTCTAATAGTGGACTCCTCCAGGGACACCACAACATAATGGTGTATCGAAAAGGAGAAATCAAACCTTGTTGGACATGGTTTGATCCATGATGGATTTTGCTAGTTTGCCTATTTCATTTCGAAGTTATGCTCTTGAGACTGCATGTTATATATTGAATAATATACCAAGTAAATCTGTTGCAAAGACTCCATATGAGATATGGATTGGGCGTAGGCCTACACTCTCACACCTGTAGGTTGGGGTTGTCCAACCTATGTCAAACATTTGCATATAGATAAGCTTGGACCCTGGTCTGATAAGTATGTGTTTATAGGATATCCCAAAGAAAGTAAGGGTTACTATTTCTACCATGCTAATGAATAAAAAGTGTTCGTTAGCCTTAGGACAACCTTTTTAAAAAAGAAATTCCTTAGTAAAAGAACCATTGCCTCTAAGGTTGAACTTAACGAAGTTCAATAGGTAAAAAAACTGACATCTATAGTTGAACTAGAACCAAATTCGATTTGATCAAATTTGAAACCCAGTGTACCTACACCATTAAGGCATTCTCATAGAGTATCACATCAGCTGGATAGATACTAGGTTTTTTGGTCTGGGATGGTGATCCCATCGAACTCGATGAAAATCATGAGGATCCAATCACCTATATGGATGCTATGTAGAGATCTGATTTCAAGAAATGGCTTGAGGCCATGAAATCCAAAATAGAGTCTATGAAGGTCAATGATGTGTGGACATTGGTTGACCCACCCGAATGGGTTAAACCCATTGGGTGTAAATGGGTCTTTAAAAGAAAGATGGGCATAGATGAAAAAGTGGAGACCTATAAAGTCCATCTGGTTGCCAAGGGGTATTATCAAAATTATGGTATTGACTATGATGAGACGTTCTCTTCTTTGGTAATGCTCAAGTCTTTTCGGATAATGCTTGCGATAGCTGTCCATCTGGACTATGAGATCTAATAGATGGATGTGAAAATAGCTTTCCTAAATGGAGAGCTGACTGAAGAGGTGTATATGATACAACCTAAGGGCTTCACATCCATAGATGAGTCTAAGATGTGCAGGCTTCAGAGATCCATTTATTGATTGAAGCAGGCATCACAGAGTTGGAACATGCATTTTGATAAGGTGATCAAAACATATGGCTTCGTTAAGAATGGAGAAAAGCCCTACATTTACAAATGGGCAAATGGTCTAGAAATAGTATTTTTTATCTTGTACGTGGATGATATTCTCTTAATCAAGAATGACATCCCTGCACTTCAAGGAATAAAAGTCTAGTGTCATCACAGTTCTACATGAAGGACTTGGGAGAAGCATCCTACATCCTAGGGATGAAGATCTATAGAGATAGATCTAAGAGGATGCTTGGATTATCTCAGTCTACATACATAGATACTATGCTGAAGAGGTTCAGCCTAGAGAATTTCACAAAGGGCTATCTCCTGATAGGCCATGAAATTTTTTTATCTAAGAAGGATTGTCCGATAACTCTTAAAGAGAGAGAGCATATGAGTAGAGTCCCATATGCTTCGACAGGAGGATCTATCATGTACGCCATAACATGTACAATATTAGATGTGGCATACTCACTAGGAGTAGTGAGTAGATACCAATCTAATCCTAAAGAAAACCATCAGAAAGTGGTTAAAACCATACTTAAGTATTTGAGAAATACTAAATACCAATGGTTGGTTTATGGCGAGTCAGATCTGAAACTTATGGGGTTTATAGATTTCAACTTTCAATCTAACCATGATGATAGCAGAAGCGTGTCGGGATATATCTTTACTCTGAATGGTGGAGCCATCTACTATAAGAGTTTCAAGCAGCATACTGTGGCAGACTCTATTTGCAAAGTAGAGTAAGTGGCAGCATCAGATGCTGCAAAGAAAATTAAACGGATGAGAAAGTTTATCACCAAGCTCGGAGTAGCACCCTCTCTTGATGGTCCGATCTTGCTCTATTGCGATAGCACTGGTGCGCCACTATTCAAACGAAAGAATCGATGAAACACCAGTGGACGAAGCACATTCTACACCACTTCCATCTGATCTGAAAGATTGTGGATCGAGGTGACGTCGACCTTCAAAAGATCGATGGAAAGGAGAATCTGGCCGACCTCTTCACTAAAGCTCTGGCAATAAAGGAGTTTGATAACCACAAATCAAAGATGGGTATTAGATACTATGCCGAGTAGCTTTAGGATAAGTGGGAGTTGTTGAAAAATATGTCCCAAAGCCAATCGTCAGTCTGCTGATAGTTGAACTACTTTATATTTATAATTGATTTATTAATAAATAAAATATATTTTTGGCATCTTTTCATCATAAATATTCATCTTCTAATGAACTCTATTATTATGATGAAGTTCTTAGGACTATTTAGATTTGATAAAGAGAGGATTTATCAATTAGTCCTTAAATTTGTTCACGACCAAATGATAGACTGTTAATTAGAATGATAGTGTCTATCAAACATAGATTGCTATATGCCATATAGGTTAGTTATCCTCTTAACCAAGGAGTGTGGAGACACTGGTATGGCATATAGATGAGATGTATGGGTACTGAAGGAACTAGATATAGAATTTCATGGGTAGATCTTGAAACTTTTTCAAAATCAGGTAGTGAAAGACTTAAGTAAATAAAATATTTATTTAAATAAATAAGTAAATATCTAGATCTCAGATCTATTACATGATCAAGGCATGATATTAAATCAAAAATTAAAAATATAAAGGAGAAAGAAATCATGTTGATCTCATCAACATGCAACAATACTACATCCAATGCAGCTATAAAACTAATAAATCATATCTATTACCTATGCAAGTTAGACCTTCTAACTTGCTGATCTAGGCTTGAGGATGAAGTCATGATCCACACATGCATCCAGCCACTAGGAGTCATCCACATGAGCCCACGAACACTATCAGAGATTCTAATGTAGGAAATCTGCAAAATATGCTAGTACTGTGCTGATCTATCTTTGATGGTCGATCAAATATTTTCTTCTTCAAAACATGGACACTCCAAAATACTAGAAGGATGAGAAGAAGATTTATGATGCTGAGACAACTCTCAGAAGCTCACAAAAAGGGAGGAAGAGATCTGGAACAAAAAACCCTAGAAGAAGACCCTCTTCTTCTTCTTTGTTCTTTTTCTAGACATCCTTACTTGTGTTTTTAATATCTCCATGGCCCAGGTAAATTTATCTCTATTTTTTCTACACCAAAGAGAACTCTCAAAAATCTACAATCCATAAAAATTTTTATAAAAAATTCTTTTTGAATAAAGAGATATGTAGAGTCCAAGTTAGGTTAAAAACCTAGACTAGGAAGGACCAAATAAGGGAAGTTGTTGGTGCGCCCAACTTTTAGGCACCCCACCCATTTTTTCTGCCATAGACCAACAAGGGAGGATGCAAATAAACCCAAAAATGAGAGAGAGAGAGAGAGAGAGAGAGAGAGAGGAGGTGGTGGCATGAAGGGAAGGAGGACTTTTAGTTGACTAGGAATTCTATCTCATAGAATCCTAAGCGAAATCAACTTCCCCTTTTGACTTGGTCATGCAACAAACATTCATATGAGAAATAGAAGAGAGAAAGGGGGGAGTGAGAATCCTTTGGGTATGGAGAATTTCATGTAAAAACACAAAGAGAAAGGGGTGGGGCATGAAGATTAGGTGGCATAAGGAATAGGGAGTCCTAGTCACACTAGGACTCCTGTTTTGACCTGGTCAAACAAGATCTTTTAACCAAATAAAAATAAGAGTAATCCAACCCAATTAAAAAAGGCCCTAACCTATTTAAAAACTTATTTAAATTAGATTAAATTAAATTAAATTTTGATTTATTTTTTAATAAATTTAAAAAATTGGGTTGACCGAAGTCCTAGTTAGACTAGGATCAGTTCTTTCTTGCATTTGACTTATCCAATAAACCAATTAAATTTGATCCAATCAAGCCCAAACCAAATCTAATTAAATCATATTTAATTAGATTTAATCTCAGCCTATTGGTTTAATCAAATTAAGCTAATTAGTAATCGAATTACTAATCGATCCTCCTGCAACACTTGCACTAGGTCAAACATCAACCGTATTGATCGTTTAACCCTAAAATGATTCTAAATTGCTGATCAACCATCCGATCGGAATATGAACTCTAATGTGTGTGACCTCATAGGTCAAAATATAAGTTGGTAGCATAAGAATAAATTTTTGCAGCAATCAAAATGATCATCTAGCAATGATATCCGATGGTCTGATAGGTCGAAGGTATAGAACACCATCCTTAGAACCCATCCAAGTATAGTTTCTACATAATTCTTTCCCTTGACCATAATGCTCATAGGATATCTCAGAGTTCAACTATCAACTTTGATCAAGTTGTTCACATTATATTTCAAAATATTAAATTCATCTGATGGATTATCTTGACCAAGGTTTTGCTATAATGAAATACAGTGATACATTCTTCTCTAACTCTTAGAGTGGTCGATTCCATCTTGATCACACTCCGACATTGCAAGTACTTGACTGTGTCTAGAAGCCTTTCATTGCTAAATTAAAAATTCGGTTAGTCTGGTACCAAAGTCCAGTGAGTTGCTTACAAGTCACTGAGGTGATCTCAGATCTCTGCATAGCATCCATATAGGTGATCGGATCCTCATTGTTTTCATCGAGTTCGATGGGATCATCATCTCAGACCAAGAAACCATATTATCTATCCGACTAATGCAGTGCTCTACCAGATCATCTTAATGGTGCAAGTATACTATGCTATAGATTTGATCTAATCAAATTCGATTCTGGTTCAGCTATAGGTGTCAATTTTTCTACCTATTGAACTTCCTCAAGTTCAACCTTAGAGGAAATAGTTCCTTCACCAAGGAACTCCTTTTCCAAAAAGATTGCCTTCAGATTGACGAACACCTTTTGTTCTTCACCATAGGAGAAATAGTAATCCTTACTTTCTTTAGGATATCCTATAAACACACACTTATCAGACCAGGGTCCAAACTTATCTATATGCAAACTTTTGACATAGGTCGGACAACCCTAAAACCGCAGGTGTGAGAGTGTAGGCCTATGCCCAGTCCATACCTCATATGTAGTCTTTGTGATAGATTTACTCGGTACATTATTCAATATATAACATAAAGTGTCAAGAGCATAACCCCAAAATAAAATAGGCAGACTAGCAAAATCCATCATGGATCGAACCATGTCCAACAAGGTTCGATTTCTCATTTTCGATACACCATTATGCTATGGTGTCTCAAGAGGAGTCCACTGTGAGAGAATCCTATTCTCTCCTAGATATGTTAAGAACTTACTAGATAGATATTCACCTCCTCGATCCGATCGAAGAGTTTTAATATTCTTTCTAATTTATTTTTCTACTTCACTTCAGAATCTTTTAAATATTTCAAATGAATCCGACTTATATTTCATCAGATAAACATATCTGTACCTAGATAGATCATCTATGAAAGTTATGAAGTAGAAATATCTACCTTTGGCACCTATGCTCATTGGTCCACATACATCAGTATGTACTAGGCCTAAGAGCTCGGTAGCTCTTTCACCCTTTCCAATAAAAGATGACTTGGTCATTTTTTCAAGAAGATAGGACTCATAGGTTGGAAGTGATTCACAATCATTGACTTCGAGGATTTTCTCTTGGGTCAACCTATTTATTCTGTTCTTGTTAATGTGACCTAGCCTACAGTGCCATAAGTAGATATCAAAGACATTATCTAATCCATGGTGTTTTCTAGAAGTGTACATTACACTCATAGGCTGTGATAAAATATAAATACTATTTCTTTGTTGTCATTGCATTATTGCAACATCAATCATAATAATATCACAATAATCTCTCTTTATAGGTAAATGATAACCATCCTTGGCCAAAAGGCTAACAGAGATTATATTTATCAGAAAGGAAGGACAATAATGACATTCATTTAAAAAAATGTTATTAGTATTGAGAATAAGTTGAACTATTTTCATAGCTAGAACTGGAACAGACTTTTCATCTTCAACATTTAGGAATCGCTCATTATTCTCAAATCTTCTACTAATTTGAAATCTTTGCAACGTATTGCAAATATGGACTGGACTTTCGGTATCCAATACCCAAGTAGAAGTATCACAAATAGAAAAATTATAAGATGTTATCATATAACATCCTTGATCAGCAACTACTTGCTCATCTCTCTTATTCAGCCTGTTGGGGTCATGAGAATTATGATACTGGGGACAGTTTCTCTTCGAATACTCTTGCTTCTTACAATGAAAGCACTCTACCTGATCTAGTTATTCTTGGATCTTATAGAGGCCCTAGCATGAACCACTTCGTGCTGCTGAACAACATTCAACTTCCAATACTTATTATCGATGTTGGATCCCATAAGTTAATCACTATCTAACAATAAATGGAACAACTATGGTTAGGTTTTAACTACATAAAGAGGAACCAAAAGTCTAATTAATAATTAATTCATTAAACCTAAAGATTTGGACTTTAATCAAAAGATTTCTCCCACTATTTTATTCTAATTGGTAGCCTCTACCTCCAATCCGAAGAATTATCATAATTTCATAGTGGGTACTAGAATCCCTATAGACTATACATGAGCCCAACTTTGGTTGGCCCACCCATGTACATCTAAGAGTATGTTCATAACCAATTGTTTCTCCAAACAAGTTTTAGTAATTAAATTTTGCCTCAGCCCCTGATCAGTTGGCTTTGGCCTTCTCAGTAAAGGGTCTAGTTAGATCCAACCATTAACATGATTATACTTGGCTCATCTAACCAATGAATGATCAGGCTCATCTTTGGTTGGCCCACTAGACTACCATTTAGAAAGTTGTATCCAAGAGATCATATAATGAATGATAATTCCATCAACCGATAAGCACCAGGCCTTTGGGCCTCCAATGATTATCCAATTGATGGAGCCATTATCATCCACTTTAATGAGAGGCTATGATCCAGTTATCATATAACTATTTTATTTTAGGAACCTAATAATTTTAGAGGATTTATTTATAGAAGTGAGCTAGTCAGATTAACTAGCTTGTCATGATTCTCCCACTGGCTTCACCAAGATAGCTTAAGGGAGACCACTAACACGCTGGTCTAGGAGCACCTAAATCAGTCACACTGATTTACCTAGCTGACATGGGTCAACTCAAATTATCAAATGATTTGATCAAAACTCAATCTCATCAAGAAGGCTAGGTAAGTGAGATCGGTAGAAGGGTCTGCCAAAGCTTACCTTAGACACCATTGAAAATGGCCAGGTAAGCGGGCTGCCAATTAAAAATCACCAATCATATATATCAAACTTATCTTAGACATTAAATGGTTTAATTAATCTTGATTAGATCAACCTAACTGTTCGAGCTAGACCTCTTAGCCAAGAATCAAGTCCATTTGGTTCTTGTTAAAAACATGGACTTGACCAACCATAACTATTATAATTAATCTAAAGAATCCTTGACCTAATCTAAGACAACAATTGATTAGATTTAACAAATTCTTTAATTAAGTCCATTCTTTAATCTAACCTTAGGTCTATCCCAATTAATAGATCTAATCTCCACTAACCCATTAACTCAATGTGTTATGATTCGTGTCATAGGATCTTCAATTTACAATCCTGGAACCTAATCAAACAATTTTTTAATTCTTAATTAAGTTTTGGACGGAGGATTAGGGTTTGGCTTTTCAAAAATGATTTTTATATTTATAAAATATTTTTATAATATGATTCTATCAACCAAGTTACATATTTGATTCATAATGAATATGCAAGAAAAATAAACATAAAACTATTTTAGATCTAATCTAAACAGATTCATGTAATTGAAATAATTTTAATAATAATCAATCATAAATCTTCCTAGATCAAATATAACATATTTATGATAATTAAAATTAGATTAAAATATTTTTAATTAGATCATAAAATCTCTTAGATCTAATTTAAAATTTTATGATAAATATTTTAGATCAGCACGTATTAGGACAACCTATCCACTATAAGGGATAAACCTTACAACAGGACAACATTATGGTAGTCCATGCAATCTAAAATATTTTATTTTTAGATCTAAAACTATCTTAAATCTATTAAATCATAAATAAAATTAGATCAAATCTAATAAATTTATAATTAGGAGCAAATCATCACGAACTAGAATAATCTCTTCACTGTAAGAGGTAAACCTTACAGCAGGACAATCTTATAGCAGTTCGTGAGATCTAAATTTTTAATTTTAGATTTAATAATTAGATTATAAATTATATCTAATCTAAAAAATAATTTAAACATGCTCAATAAATATGTAATAAAAACCTAGGCTCTAATACCAATTGAAGGAACCAGATCTAGGGTTTCACGAGTAGATCTTGAAACTTTTTCAGGATCAGGTAGTAAAAGACTTAAATAAATTAAATATTTATTTAAATAAATATATAAATATCTAAATCTCAGATATATTATATGATCAAGGTGTGATATTAAATTAGAAATTAAAAACATAAAGAAGAAAGAAATCATGTTGATCTCATCGACATGCAATAATACTACATCCAATGCAGCTATAAAACCATAGATCAGATCTATTACCTGTATAAGTTAGACCTTATAACATACTGTTTCAAACTTGAGAATGAAGTCATGAGCTGCACATGCGTCTGGCCTCTAGGAGTCATCCATACGAGCCCACGAATATGATCAGAGATTCTGATGTAGGAAATTAGCACAGCATGCTAGTACTGTGCTGATCTTTCTTCGATAGTCAATTAGATGCTTCATTCTTCAAAACATGGAAACTTCAAAATACTAAAAGGAAGAGAAGAAGATTTGTGATGCTGAGACACCTCTCAAAATCTCACAAGAAAAGAGGAAGAGATTTGATACAAAAAATTCTAGAAGAAGACCCTCTTCTTCTGCTTTATTCCTTTTCTAAACATCCTGATTTGTATTTTTAATATCTCCATGACCTAGATGAATTTTTCTTTGATTTTTCTACACCAAAGAGACATCTCAAAAATCTACAATCCACAAAAATTTTAATAAAAAAATTACTTTAAATAAAGAGATATGTAGAGTCCAAGTTAGGTTTAATACCTAGACTAGCAAGGGACCAGCATGGGAGGACACAAATAAACCCAAAAATGTGTGTGTGAGAGAGAGAAATAAGGGAGGTGGTGGCATGAATGGAAGGAGGACTTTTAGTTGGCTAGGAATTCTATCTCATAGAATCCTAAGCGAAATCAACTTCCCTTTTTGACTTGGTCATGCAACAAACTTCCATATGAGAAATAGAAGAGAGAAAGGGTGGTGTGAGAAGCCTCTGGGCATGAAGAATTTCACATAAAAATATAATGAGAAAATGATGGGGCATGAAGATTAGGTGGCACAAGGAATAGGGAGTCCTAGTGACCTAGTCAAACAAGGTCTTTTAACCTAATAAAAATAAGAGTAATCCAACCCAATTAAATAAGGTCCTAATCTTTTTAAAGACATATTTAAATTAGATTAAATTAGATTTAATTTTAATATATTTTTTAATCAAATTAAAAGATTGGGTTGACCAAAGTTCTAGTTAGACTAAGACTAGTTCTTCCTTGCACTTAGCTTATCCAATAAACAAATTAGAATTGATCCAATCAAGTCCAAACCAAATCTAATTAAATCATATTTAATTAGACATAATCTCGACTTACTAGCTTAATCAAATTAAGTCAATTAGCAATCAAATTGCTAATTGATCCTCCTACAATACTTGCACTAGGTCAAACAAAAATCGTATTGATCATTTAACCCTAAAACGATTCTAAATCATTGATCAACAATCTTATCAGAATGTGAATCCTAATTTGTGTGATCCATAGGTCCGAACCTAAGTCGGTAGCATAGGAATAAATTTCTGCATCAATCAAAATGATCATCTAGTAATGATACCCGATAGTCGAATAGGTCGAAGGTGTAGAACATCATCCTTAGAAGCCATCCGAATATAGTTTCTATATAATTCTTCCCCTTGACCATAATGCTCGTAGAATATCTCAGAGTTTAACTATCAACTTTGATCAAGTTGTCCACATTATATTTCAAAATATTAAATCCATCTGATGGATTACCCTGGCCAAGGTTTTGCTATATTGAAATATAGTGATACATTCTTCTCCAACTCTTGTAGTGGTCGATTCCATCTTGGTCACACTCCAACTTTGTAAGTACTTGACTGTGCCTAGAAGTCTTTCGTTGCTGAATTAGAAATTCAGTTAGTCCGGTACCAAAGCCCAGTGAGTTGCTTGCAAGTCACTAAGGTGATCTCAGGTCTAAGGGATACTTATACCTATATCCCATCAAAGACATTCTCGATTGCAGAATACTCTGGAGTTGATCACGTTCAATGATGATGTACCCATACATCTTACCTATATGCCATACTAGTGTCTCTACACTTCTTAGTTAAGAGGACAACCAACCTATATGGCTTACAGCAACCTATGCTCGATAGATGCTGTTATCCTAATTAACAGCCTATCATTTGATCATGAAAAAATTTAAGGATTAATTGATAAATCCTCTCTTTATCAAAACTAAATAGTCCTAAGAACTTCATCACAATAATAGAGTTCATTAGAAGATGTTAACTTATGATGAAAAAGATGCCAAAATTTTTTTTATTAATTAATAAATTAATTATAATATCTCAACCATCAATAGGCTGATGATTGGCTTTGAAACATAATTTTTAATAGGTACATCATCATTGAATGTGACCAACTTCAGAGCATTCTGCTATTGAGAATGTTTCTGATGGGATATAAATATTAGTGTCCCATAGATCTGAGATCATCTCAGTGACTTGCAAGCAACTCACTGTGCTATGGTACTAGACTAACTAAATTTATAATTTAGTAATGGAAGGCTTCTGGGCACAGTCAAGTACTTACAAAGTTAGAGTATGGTCAAGATGGTATTGATCACTCTAAGAGTTGGAGAAGAATATATCATTGTATTTTAATATAGCAAAATCTTGGTCAAGATAATCGATCAGATGGATTTGGTATTTTAAAATACAATATGGACAACCTAATCAAAATTGATATTGAACTCTGAGGTATCCTATGAGCATTTTGGTCAAGGTGATAAATTATATGAAAACTATATCCACATGGATTCTAAGGATGTTGTTCTATACATTCGACCTATCCGATCGTTGGATATCATTGTTCGATGGTCACTTCAATTGGTACAGAAATCTAATCCTATGCTATCAGCTTAGGTTCGAACCTATGTGGCCACACACATTAGAGCTCATGATCTGAATAGATGGTTAACCAACGACTAAGAATCGTTCTAGGGTTAAACAATCAATACGATTGGTGTTTAACCTAGTGTAAGTGTTGTAGGAGGATTGATTAGCAATTAGATTGCTAATTGACTTAATTTAACTATGTCAGAGGGCTGAGATTAAGTCTAATTAAATATTATTTAATTAAATTTAGCTTTGTCTTGATTGAATCAAGTCCAATTGGCTTATTGGATAAGCCAAGTGCAAGGAAGAACTAGTCCTAGTTCAATTAGGACTTAGGTCAACCCAATTTTTAATCTGATTAAAAATTGAATCAAAATTAAATTTAATTTAATCTAATTTAATTAGATTTTTAATTAGATTTAGATCTATTTTAATTAGATTAAATAAATTTTAATTTTATTTGGTCTAAAGATCAAGTTGGACCAAGTCAAATTGAAAGTCCTAGTGAGACTAGGACTTATATCAACCCAATCTCTAATTTAATTAAAAATTAAATTAAATTAAATTTGATTTAATTAAGATCTTGGTTTGACTAAGATCTATTCTAATTGGGTTGAAATAAATATAATTTAATTTGATTAAAATATTTTATTTGACCAAGTCAAATTGGAAGTCCTAGTATGAATAGGACTTCCCTAACCTTGCACCACCTTAGCCCACAACCCCCACGCCCACATTTCTTTATTTTGTGCATGAGATCTCCTCTCCCTGATGTTTACACATGCCCCTCTCTCCCTCCTTTTCTTATAAGGCAATTTGTTGAAAGATCAAGTCAAAAGGGGAGTTAGTTTTGCTTTAGGATTCTATGAGATAGAATCCTTATTGACCAAAATACCTTCCCTTGAGTGCCGCCCCCTATTTTATTAATTCTTCTCTTATTCCATGTGAGAAACCGCTTTGTTGTGCACCCTCCCTTGCTGGTCCACGCTAATAATTATGGAGGAGATGCTCAACTTGTCTTGCCCTATTTGACCTTTCCTTATCTAATTTTTAACCTAAGCAAGGACTCTTCTTTTCTCTTTATTTATTGGATGAATTTTTTGCTAAAATTTTCAAGGAATATAGAGCTTTGGGAGAGGTTTGGGGTGTGCAAAAATCAGAGAAAGAAGGTCCTTGGGCATGGGGGTTCCATAGGCACCAAACTAGGTGTCTAGGTGAGAGAAAAGAGAAGAAGAAGAGAGTCTTCTTCTAGGGTATTTTATTCTTCATCTCTCCTCCTTTTGATTTTATTCTGAGAGAGTCTCAAATTAGAAAACTATCTTCTTTCTTCTCATATTTTGGAGAGTCCATATTTTGAAGAAGAGAGCGTCAGATCGACCATCGAAGAAGGATTAATATGGTACTATCATGTTGTGCTGATTTTCTACATCGGACATCAGATTAGAGTTCGTAGGATCATGTGGATGACTCCTAGAGGCTGAATGCATGTGTAGCTCATGACTTCATCATCAAGTCTAGCTCAGCAAGTTAGAATATCTAACTTGCATAGGTAATAGATCTGATCGATTGATTTCATACCTACATTAGATGTAGTATAGATCTAGGTTGATGTGATCAATATTATCTTCTTCTTTTTATTTTCAATTTTTGATTTAATATCATGCATTGATTATATAATAGATCTAAAATTTAGATATTTATATATTTATTTAAATAAATATTTTATTTATTTAAGTCTTTCGCTGCCTAATCCTAAAAAAGTTTCAAGATCTATCCATGAAATCCTAGATCTGATTCCTTCAGCCTACTCTAGCTGAATTGGTGTCGGAGGCGCTGTTGTTGCATGGCCTATACTATTTCTATGAGAACATGAACCTACTAGACTAGCAAGTTGAACTACTCTGCATCCACTATTGCTGCAGGTGGAGCTTGAGTTGTCAGGGATGAAATAGGGGTTGGCAGATCTAGATGGGATCGGACCGCGGAGGTCGTTGATTGTTAGATTGGAGCTTTCCTGAGAGATATTTTTCTTAAGAAGGAGGACTCTAGAAGAGAAGAAGTAGAGATCTCTATTGAGCAATCCTTTAAGAATAAGAAAATCTCAAAAGGCAGAAGGGCCCTCCTTCTAGCGCCAATCCTATTAGTGTAAAATTTGGTTGTCACCAAAGAAGTGCTAGAGTTAGAGAAGATGAGATCACCGTCGGTGATCTGCAAAATAAGTCTCATCTAAAGCCTGAGATGGTGGCTCCAGCAAGACCCTCCAATGATCAAGTCAGCTTTTTTGACCAATAGAGATAGAGTGCTCAGTCAAGAAAGTTGTGGAGTTTTGGAAAGAAGAAGAGAGCCTGAAGAAAACGTATCTAGAGGATCCCTTTTATTGCCCAGAGCCTATAATAAACTAATAGTGATCGCTACAACCGCTTGGTAGTGGGCCGTTCGGAACCACGTGAGATTTGTTATGGAGAGTGATGTCCATTGTTGTGATGTGCTGGTCTGTTGGAGACCCAATAATTAGAGTTCAGATGAGATAGTTGCAGGTGACAAAGGGCTCTTACACGTTGTTGTTTCGGAGGAGTTCAGAGGCTCTCAGGATTGACCATTCATTGGCTTTTCTTCGCCATGCTGAAGGTATATGCCATAGTCCTTTTAGACGGATGGAAGAAATTCATTCGAAAGAGAAGTCTGGCAGGGGTTCGATCGGTGAAGAGGCCTAAAAGACATCCAATCGAAAGGAGTTCAGCTATAAGAGATCTACCTGGACTGAGTATTGACTGATGGCCATAATAAGAGAGCATGACTAAAACACTGGCATCTCTACTGTTCCTTTGAGGTTTGGCCATTCCCAAGGTTGCTCATCGATGAATAACGATAAAGCACTGAAGTTCATCTAGGTGCAGTTTGGAAGAAGTTCGACTGCTAGAGAAATTTTACTAAAGGAGGAATCCAGGAGGAGTTTGACTAAGATTTTGCCTAAAAGGGGGATCCAAGGAAGTTCGTCCAAGTGGGGCCACATAGGTTACCAGAAGAAGATCAACCGAACAGGATGCACAAGAGCCAAGGACTTTGTCGATTCTCTAGGGCAGAAGTATTAACTGTTCAAGTTCATCTTAAGAAGAAATCCAAAATGCCTCATTGAATCCAAAATCGATCATCCCAATCAATCGGATTATCTGACTACAGTATTGAAGGTCAGCCATCCCAAAATGATTCAGAGTTCAAATACTCCTGTGGATTGAGGTTCAGTTATTATAGCTACAGTCGATGGTACTGATCAATAGTCAGAGTCTTAATCGAGCTTTGGCAGATGTGGATTTATCCCCAACAACCCTAAAACCATAGTCCTAATTTATGAGGTTCATCATAATCTTAAATAAATAATTAAGATGCAGCATGCGATGGCATAAAATCCCTTTATTTATTTGAAAATATCATTACATGAGTCTGAAAGATAAAAGAATAGCCGATCAAAATATAAATTTCAATTAGCCTGAGGGCATATTCCTTTCAATCTCCCACTTGCCCTAAGGCCAGTTGCCTTTATATTTTAATCCCATACAATCAAGATGGCAATCGAACTGTTGCTGTGGTAAAGCCCTAGTGAATGGATCTACTATGTTGTTCTTTGTGTTTACTCATTCAGTGATAACATCTTGCCTCTCGATTTTTTTACGAACCAGGTGGAAGCATCTCAAAATGTGCTTGGATTTATGATGAGATCTTGGTTCCTTTGCTTGAGCAACTGATCCAGTATTATTATAGTAAAGTAGTACTGGGTTCTTAATTTCAGGAATAATACCCAATTCAATGATGAACTTGTTCATCTAGATAGCTTCCTTGGTGGCTTCACTTGCAGCTATGTACTCTGCCTCAGTGGTTGGGTCAGCTATAGTTGGCTGCTTGGTACTCTTCCAACTCACTACTCCACCATTCAGAGTAAAGACATACGATGAAATGAATTTGTTTTCATCTGGATCAAATTATCCTTCTAGTTTGAGATCAGATCTACCATATACCAAAAAAATATCCTTAGTCCTTCTCATGTACTTAAGATTAGTTTTCACAGCTTTTCAATGATCCTCTCCTGGATTAGCCTGAAATCTACTGGCTATACCTAGAGCATAAGCAAGATCAGGCCTGGTACATAACATGGCATACATTATTGATCCTACAGCCGAAGCATAAGGAATAGAACTCATTCTATTTCTCTCTTCAGGTATCTTAGGAGACATCTTCTTAGAGAGATGTATGCCTTGACTCATGGGTAAGTTACCACTTTTACTCCCATCCATACTGAACCATTTCAGCATTAAGTCAATGTACCCAGACTAGGTGAACCCTAGCATCCTCTTAGATCTATCCCTATATATCTCTATACCTAGTATGTAGGATGCTGCTTCCAAGTCTTTCATGCAAAACTTATTTGATAGCCATAATTTGATCGATTGCGACATTGGGATATCATTCCTATTAAGGAGTATGTTGTCTACATATAGAACCAAGAAAACTATGGTACTCCCACTAGTCTTCTTGTACACACATGGTTCATCCACATTCTTGATGAAGCCAAACTCTTTAATTGTAACATCAAAGTGGATATTCTAACTCCATAAAACTTGCTTCAATCCATAAATGGATCTCTTAAGCTTGCATACCTGATTTAGTCCCTCATTTGAGACAAATTTCTTTGGCTGTGATATGTAGACCTCCTCCTCAAGAAAATCATTAAGGAAGGTGGTCTTCACATTCATTTGCCATATTTCATAAACATGGTATACTACTATTGCAAGCATAATTCGAATAGATTTGAGCATGGCAACAGGTAAAAATATTTCGTCATAATCAATACCCTATTTTTGTCTGAAATCCTTAGCCACTAATCTGGTCTTATAGATTTCAACTTGACCATCTGCTCCAATCTTTTTCGTATAGACCTATTTGCATCCAATAGGGTTCACACTGAAGGGAAATCCTGATTTCCCGGTCCAGGTTCGTTCAGATCTGATTAGATCAAGAGATATATTTCAAAAATTTTCTCTTGATCTCAATCAGATCTTGATATATTTTAGATCTGATTCTTATTATTTTAATAAATAAAATAAAACAAGATAAATTAAATCAAATTCAATTTACCTGATTTGGGTAATCCTATTACCCTGTAGATGATCCTGATTGCAGCGGAAGGTTCTGGATCTTAGCCACGCAAGCGCCTGGCCTCTACCGGTATCCACTCGGGTTGGATCTGGAGATCCTCTTCTTCTCTATCACACCTCCAAAAATCAGATCTGGATCTGATCTGGAGGATCTTCAAAACTCTTTTGAAGATCTGCAGTCGTCCTTTTGCAGCAGCGCAGCCTTCTTGCTTTTGATCGCCTTTCCTTGATCTGAATCGCACCAACCAAAGTCCAAAACACCTTTTGGACGTGGAGAGCAAGGGGAGAAGAGACTATGGCATGGAGAAGGAGGGGAGAGGCAGCCTTGGGGCGTGTCTAATAGCATTCACTCTTTCTTAGAATTAGGGTTGGGCGCAGGGTCTTATTTATAGACCTCTTGTGATCCAACTCCTCTTCCTCTCAACCAATCACAACCCTTTGTGAAATCAGATCTAAATCTGATTGGTTGAAATAGAGACCCCTGGATTCCTCCTTAGAGGGTGCCTAAGACCAGTCAAACTGGATTCTTAGTAGAACTCTGATTGGAATCCAAAAGGGAGGTGGAGTCCTTGTCCAACAAGGACTCCTAGGCGCCTCCTACTTGGGCTCACGCCACCCTTGGCGTGCGCCCTTCTCCTTGCCAGGTTCTGGCAGGGGGACAGGCCCCCACCAGCTCTCCAATAGGTGCATGACATGTGGTCAAAAGTCAAAGGGTGAATGGTCAATGTTTGACCAGTCAAAGGTAGACTTTTGACCAAAGTCAAAGAACAAGAAATGGCAGGTGACCAAAAATGGCAGGTAATGTCTTACAAATAAGACAACCTATTCTGACTTGGACAACCTCCAGTCAGACCATATGAAGGCCTCTGATTGAGCACAAACTCCTTTGGCTCAGTCAGGACAACTTATTTATGATAGTAAAAGAAGAACGTTAGGTTCAATCGAGTGCTAGCACGATTTCCTTGAACCTAATTGAATCTCATTCAGATCAATTGAACTAGATCAGTTCAATTGATGATCACCAGATTCAAACCCTTGTTTGTGTGACCCAGTTAGGTTCAGTTCTGTATGGTAATGGGATATGTCATGATCTCTATCATCGACATCATCGAAACTCCTTTCGATGGATCAGAACTCTTCTGATTCGAACAGCTAGAATGATCGATCATCTAAATCATTCTAATTGCTCCCAAAATCCACCAGTGACACCTAGCAGTATATGGTGGCAACCCATCAGAGCTGAATGCGAACCTCTTGGTGCAGCTACCTGTGTGATTAAGTTCTTCTATCTTGAGCCCCGATCAGATTAGGGTTAAGGTGAACTCGTCAAACCCTAGTCTCTGTCATATGATGTAATCATTCGATTCGAGTCCAATGTGAAAATCTAAATAGAAACTCTTTCTATTATTTCACTCTGCCATGGCCATGGGCTTCTGGACTTGATTCTCATGATCATCATAGGGCTGCTCCTCTACCACCGAGGTAGATAGATTCCATCTTGATGCAATCCAGTTCCTACAATGAACATGCTATAGCCAACATACACCTCAGGGTTCCATATGGCTAGGAGACCGAGTAATGGTGTAGTCAAACTATAACACCCTCAAGGTGAACTGCCGATGCTTCTCAGGTCAAAGAACCAGACACACTACTGCAGCATCGAGTCAGTCATTGACGAGAAGGTAGACTTCCTAATGACTACTCGAGGTGGTCACGCTCAGTGCCCTCGTTCTCTAACGAGTACCTGTACTCTCGCTCCGGTGTCTCCACACCGTAGACTCAAGACTCATCTACTAAAGAGAAGCGATTGTACACCAACCTTCCGGATCAATCACCATCCTCGTGATGATCCTATGGTCGGGAGCATTTTATGAGTTAATAATGATTATTCATGTCTTAAATTTTCAACTCTTGAAAATATGAATTATCATTACCATTAACTCAAAGGATGTATCACAGACACTAAATACACATATGTGATAGAAAATAACCCATTTTATTAATTATAGTCAAAATTATAATTTTGCCCCTAGAAGTGTATTACAAGTGTCAGCCAATTCTGGCTTCTAGGGCACATATATCTAACAATCTCCCACTTGTCCTAAAGCCAATTGGCTACAAGTCTAAGTCCCATCTTCTCAAGGTGGGCTTCGATCTTCTGCTGGCCCAACGGCTTTGTAAGTGGGTCTGCCACATTATCTGTGGAGTTGACTCTCTTGACCTCAACGTAACCTTTCTCAAGGTAATCGCGGATGAGATGATATCACCGTTTGCTAGGAACTCTTCTTACCAGCACAAACAGTTTGCCAGATGTCGACTTTCGATCATCATCTATATCGGACATGAAAATCCGAGTCTGTGTATCCCTGGACTTGGAGTTCTCCGTTACCAAAGACCAACATCATATCCTTAGTTCTTCTCAAGTACTTAAGGATACATTTCACAGAAGTCCAGTGTTCTTCACCTGGATTTGACTGATATCTGCTTGTGACACTCACAGCATGGGCTATATCAGGTCGTGTACATAGCATGGCATACATGAGGCTCCCTATTGCAGAAGCATAAGGGATCTTGCTCATGCGTTCTATTTCCTCAGGTGTGCTAGGGCACATCTTCTTGGAAAGATGAATACCATGTCTGAAGGGTATTAATCCCCTCTTAGAGTTTTCCATACTAAACCTCTTTAGTACTTCCTCTATGTACATCTTCTGTGAAAGTCCTAGCATCCTATTCGGTCTATCCCTATAGACCTTAATTCCTAGAATAAAGGATGCTTCACCTAGGTCTTTCATGGAGAATTCCTTGGACAACCACATCTTGACTGATGTCAACATGGGAATATCATTCCCAATAAGGAGGATGTCATCCACGTACAATACGAGGAAGACAACAGCGCTCCCACTGACCCTTTTTGAAAACACATGGTTCCTCTTCATTTTTGATGAAACCAAACTTTTTGATCACATCATTGAAACGAGTGTTCCAGCTCCGAGATGCTTGCTTAAGTCCATATATGGACCTTTGCAGCTTGCAAACCTTGTGATCAGTATCACTGGATGTGAAACCTAGCGGCTGTTCCATATAGATATCTTCCTCAAGATATCCATTTAGGAATGCCGTTTTCACGTCCATTTGCCATATTTCATAATCGAAATAGGCTGCAACAGCAAGCAATGTGCGGATGGATTTTAGCATAGCTACCGGGGAAAAGGTATCCTGATAGTCAATGCCTTCGCGTTGACTATAACCTTTTGCCACCAGTCTAGCCTTGAATGTCTCCACATTCCCATCTGCACCAATCTTTCTCTTGAAGATCCATTTACACCCAATAGGTACTATACCTTCTGGTGGATCTACCAAGGTCCAGACTTGGTTTGAGTGCATCGAGTCGAATCTTCTGACTTCATTGCCTCAAGCCATTTCTCGGAGTCGATATCTGATATCGCCTCGTTGTAGGTTTTGGGATCATCACCATGAGCACCATTACCTATGAGGAACATTTCCTCTACTCCTCTGAAATAATACCTAAGTATCTTTCAGGGGGACGGGAAAACTCTTTCCGATCTACGAGGTGGAGGAGGTAGTGTTCTTATTGGCTCAACCTGATTTGGTTCCACTTGGTCCTTAGCTCGTTTCTGCTTGTGAGACTTTCTCATCAAGCTTAATCTGCTTTCCAATGCCACTATCTTGAATAAACTATTTTTCAAGAAAGATGGCATGTCGACTCACAATCACATTGTGGTCTTCTGGAATGTAGAAATAGTATCCTAATGACTCTTTAGGATATCCTATGAATCGAGCTCTAAAGGACCTAAACTCTAACTTGTCCGCTTGTTGTCTTTTGACATGAGCCGGACAACCCCAAATTCTGAGATGACTCAGACTTGGTTTCTTACCGTGCCATATCTCATACGGTGTGGTAGGAACGGTTTTAGAGGGAACCCTATTCAGTAAATAGATTGAAGTTAATAATGAATGTCCCCAAAGAAAATCAGGGAGGTCTGTGAAGCTCATCATGGATCGAACCATATCCAATAGAGTCCGATTTCTCCATTCTGAAACCCCGTTGAGTTGAGGTGTTCCTGGTGGAGTCCATTGAGAGACTATGCCATTTTCCTTAAGATAGTCTAGGAATTCCCGGCTAAGGTATTCACCTCCTCGATCTGATCGAAGAACCTTAATGGGTTTTCCAGTTTGTTTTTCTACTTCATGTCTGAATTCTTTGAACTTTTCAAAAGCTTCAGACTTGTGTCTCATAAGATACACATACCCATACCTAGACAGATCATCGGTAAAGGTAATGAAGTAGACAAAATTGCCTCTAGCCGGCACATCGAATGGGCCGCACACATCAGTATGTACTAGGGCAAGGAGATCTGTGGCCCTCTCCCCATGTCCAACAAAAGGGAGTTTAGTCATTTTGCCTTGAAGACAAGATTCACAAGTTGGATATGACTCAAAATCAATGGACTCAATAGCCCATTTTTCTCCAATTTGTTAATCCTATCTTCTGCTATATGACCTAATCTCAGGTGCCATAGATATCTGTCGTTTGGACTATCCCTAGGTCGTTTGGCATTCACGTTTTGCTCGATAGTTAAAATAGGTACATCAATATGCAACTGATAAAGACCATTAACAAGGAAACCATTTGCAATTTTATTTCTTTCATAAAGAATGTTACAATGGTCCTTAAAGAAGGTGATCACATAACCTTCTTGTGCTAAGCATGAAACAGAAATCAAATTCCTGCTAGCTGCAGGCACATAATAACAGTCTTTTAAAACTAAGTCTAAACCAGATGGTAATCGCAAGAGGGTATGTTCCCACGGCTACTGCAGCAACTCTTGCTCCATTACCGATGCGTAGGATCATGTCTCCATCCCTCAGCCTCCTGCTATCCTCAAGACCCTGCATAGAAGTGCACAGATGAGCACTAGAACCAGAGTCAAGCACCCAACTGGATGCAGAAGAAATCCGTAAGGTTAGACTCAATAACGAGCATACCTCCAGAAGGACCTTCCTTCTTGTTTCTTCAGGGTGGCCAGGTAAGTAGGGCAGTTCCGCTTCCAATGGCCGTCGCTGTTGCAATGGAAACACTTTCCTTTGCCATCGACCTTCTTTTCTTCGGTTCTGCCTTCTTCTTCTTTGATCCTTCCACCTTTTGCTTTTTCACAGACTTCTTTTTCTTTCCATAAGACTTTCTTTTGGAAGAAGTCCGTTCCATAGCAAGAACTGAGCCTTTAGAACCTTTCATAGAAAGCTCAGCGGTAACCAGCATATTCATCAACTCGGCCAAGGAATTTTGAAGTTTATGCATGTGGTAATTCATGATGAATTGCCCATATGCATCAGTCAAGGATTGCAGAATAATATCATTCTGCAAGTCCAAGTCCAACTTCACACCGAGCTTCTCAAGCTCTTCCATGTCCTTGATCATTGTCAGACAGTGATCTTGGACTGACTGCCCATCACGCATCTTAGCCTTAAAAAGTCATTTCGTGACTTGATATTTGGCTGCGCGACTCTGTTCACCAAACATCTCCTGCAGGTGAGCCAACATTTGGCGAGCAGTCCCGATATCTTCATGTTGGCGCTGGAGCTCATCAGACATCGAGCCCAACATGTAGTATCTGGCCTTATTGTCTTCGTCAATCCATTTTTCCAGAGACGCTCTCTGTTCAGTGGATGGACGAGCTGGTAAGGTGGGAGGGTCCTGGTCCAAAACATGTGTTAACTTCTCTGAACCCAAAATAATTTTGTAGTTCCTGAGCCAATCTTTATAATTGGGTCCAGTCAGTCTATGTGTGTCTAGGATACGTGCCAGTGGGTTGGACGCAGACATTTTCCTGTAGAGAGTCAAAGATTCTAGTTAGATACTGTAATTTTGACTTGACCAATTTGTTTAGGGATTTTATTTTTAAACAAATTAGCTCCCACTATTTTCTCGGATCCCTACACTCCCTCTGTAGAGATGCGAAAATCTCCGCGATTGAATGATTTCTAGTGGGTGGTGCGGTCTCACCAACTGACTCATCACCTCACCTAACAGTTATTGGTGATGGGTTAGCCAATGAGTGAACAACTCTTGTTCAATGATTCTCTAATCATGGTGCACCCAAACTTGGTCTCTAATTCATGAATCTCACCGTATCCGAAATATTGATCCACTCCTTAGTTAAGTCAGACCCACCATTTGCATAGACTGGGTTCCTAATTGGGTCTCTCACCGTATCCGAAATATTGAGCCCAACTCATCCTCCAGCCCATAGCATCCAATGCCTAATAGACATGGTTGCGTCTTCCCGGTGCAACTGAGCCACTGTATCCAGCCGAGAACAATCAACCCCGGGAAGGGCCCGCACATCTACAATGGTGGAAGACCTCAGACTTAATCTTTTCTTAGGGAGAATTGATTCAGGTCTCATTAAACTAGACTTGGCTTAGTCATAACAATTATGACTAACCTAGTGGCATGGGTCAGCTCGGATTATTGACCACCTCAGATCAGAACTGTGTCAACAGATATGGCCAGGTAAGTGAGACCGGTGGAAGGAATATGCCGTTAACTCGCACAAGAACGCATTCAGGTCGAGTAGCTTCCAATTAAAAACCAGTCGGTCGTCTGTGCCAAACTTACCTTAGACACCAAATTGTTGAGTCAGAACCAATTGGGTTAGCCTACAATCCAGACTCTAACCTCTGAGCCTAATTAGGTCTTGCTTGATCGTGACTCGATCTTGACCCAGACTTAATCCTATTAGGCTGGTCAATTTAAGCATTGTTGATCCCATCTAACCAACTCTTGATTCGGTTTGATCAACCGCTTAGACCTAATTGAGCTACCCAAGCCCGAACCCAGTATTATGAATATGTCTTAGATCTGAAATTCTCAATTTTAGACCTAATTAATATTTCCATAAACTTAATTCTTAATTAAGTTGGGTTCATAAACAAAATATGCACAATAAATCCTAGGGTTTCAGGATCTAGGGTTTTGCAGAAAGTAAGTTTTGGGTTTCTGATTAAGGACGAACACGCAGCACCCCTACACGTCATAAGAACACCCCATCGAATGGGAAGAGAGGGCCTTTAAACCCTTCTTCGTTCTTATGACCGGACGGCCAAGAGGAACGCCTTAATCAGGAACATGTAAATCTACAAAACAGTTATAGATCTATATCATATATCTCATATACAAATTTAGATCTAATCAAGGCATATTTTGCATACATCTCATGTATCATAATCATGCATGTTTTCAGATCTAAATTATCACATAATAATCTAAAAAAATTAGATTTAAATTGATCTAATCAAAATAAATTCTAATCTAGACAATTATGTAGAACTATTCTACAACTAGTCTAGACATGCATCAATCATATCTCATATGATATTTAAAATTAAATAATTTTTATTTGCTATTTATCAGATGTTATTATAACACTTATAATATCAAAAAATAGTAAATAAGAAGATCTAAAATATGATTTAATCAGATTAAATCAAAGACATGCAAAACTATTCTATAGAACTATTCTATTCTAGAACTAGTCATGCATATCTTCATGTTCTTAGATCCAAATCATTTAATTTTAATTTTTTCTGATTTCAGATCTGATCACATCTCATGTGACATCTGAAATCACTTTATTTTTAATTAAAATAAAATTAAAATCAGATCTAAATAATTTTAGAACCATGGCTCTGATACCAGTTGAAGGAAAATCCTGATTTCCCGGTCCAGGTTCGTCCAGATCTGATTAGATCAAGAGATATATTTCAAAAATTTTCTCTTGATCTCAATCAGATCTTGATATGTTTCAGATCTGATTCTTATTATTTTAATAAAATAAAATAAAATAAGATAAATTAAATCAAATTTAATTTACCTGATTTGGGTAATCCTATTACCCTGTAGATGATCCTGATTGCAGCGGAAGGTTCTGGATCTTAGCCACGCAAGCGCCTGGCCTCTACCGGTATCCACTCGGGTTGGATCTGGAGATCCTCTTCTTCTCTATCACACCTCCAAAAATCAGATCTGGATCTGATCTGGAGGATCTTCAAAACTCTTTTGAAGATCTGCAGTCGTCCTTTTGCAGCAGCGCAGCCTTCTTGCTTTTGATCGCCTTTCCTTGATCTGAATCGCACCAACCAAAGTCCAAAACACCTTTTGGACGTGGAGAGCAAGGGGAGAAGAGACTATGGCGTGGAGAAGGAGGGGAGAGGCAGCCTTGGGGCGTGGGGTTTCTCAATTGCATTCACTTTTTTAGAATTAGGGTTGGGCGCAGGGTCTTATTTATAGACCTCTTGTGATCCAACTCCTCTTCCTCTCAACCAATCACAACCCTTTGTGAAATCAGATCTAAATCTGATTGGTTGGAATAGAGACCCCTGGATTCCTCCTTAGAGGGTGCCTAAGACCAGTCAAACTTGGATTCTTAGTAGAACTCTGAATTGGAATCCAAAAGGGAGGTGGAGTCCTTGTCCAACAAGGACTCCTAGGCGCCTCCTACTTGGGCTCACGCCACCCTTGGCGTGCGCCCTTCTCCTTGCCAGGTTCTGGCAGGGGGACAGGCCCCCACCAGCTCTCCAATAGGTGCATGACATGTGGTCAAAAGTCAAAGGGTCAATGGTCAACGTTTGACCAGTCAAAGGTAGACTTTTGACCAAAGTCAAAGAACAAGAAATGGCAGGTGACCAAAAATGGCAGGTAATGTCTTACAAATAAGACAACCTATTCTGACTTGGACAACCTCCAGTCAGACCATATGAAGGCCTCTGATTGAGCACAAACTCCTTTGGCTCAGTCAGGACAACTTATTTATGATAGTAAAAGAAGAACGTTAGGTTCAATCGAGTGCTAGCACGATTTCCTTGAACCTAATTGAATCTCATTCAGATCAATTGAACTAGATCAGTTCAATTGATGATCACCAGATTCAAACCCTTGTTTGTGTGACCCAGTTAGGTTCAGTTCTGTATGGTAATGGGATATGTCATGATCTCTATCATAGACATCATCGAAACTCCTTTCGATGGATCAGAACTCTTCTGATTCGAACAGCTAGAATGATCGATCATCTAAATCATTCTAATTGCTCCCAAAATCCACCAGTGACACCTAGCAGTATATGGTGGCAACCCATCAGAGCTGAATGCGAACCTCTTGGTGCAGCTACCTGTGTGATTAAGTTCTTCTATCTTGAGCCCCGATCAGATTAGGGTTAAGGTGAACTCGTCAAACCCTAGTCTCTGTCATATGATGTAATCATTCGATTCGAGTCCAATGTGAAAATCTAAATAGAAACTCTTTCTATTATTTCACTCTACCATGGCCATGGATTTCTGGACTTGATTCTCATGATCATCATAGGGCTACTCCTCTACCACCGAGGTAGATAGATTCCCATCTTGATGCAATCCAGTTCCTACAATGAACATGCTATAGCCAACATACACCTCAGGGTTCCATATGGCTAGGAGACCGAGTAATGGTGTAGTCAAACTATAACACCCTCAAGGTGAACTGCCGATGCATTCTCAGGTCAAAGAACCAGACACACTACTGCAGCATCGAGTCAGTCATTGACGAGAAGGTAGACTTCCTAATGACTACTCGAGGTGGTCACGCTCAGTGCCCTCGTTCTCTAACGAGTACCTGTACTCTCGCTCCGGTGTCTCCACACCGTAGACTCAAGACTCATCTACTAAAGAGAAGCGATCGTACACCAACCTTCCGGATCAATCACCATCCTCGTGATGATCCTATGGTCGGGAGCTGTTTATGAGTTAATAATGATTATTCATGTCTTAAATTTTCAACTCTTGAAAATATGAATTATCATTACCATTAACTCAAAGGATGTATCACAGACACTAAATACACATATGTGATAGAAAATAACCCATTTTATTGAATTATAGTCAAAATTATAATTTTGCCCCTAGAAGTGTATTACAAGTGTCAGCCAATTCTGGCTTCTAGGGCACAAAGAATAACATGGCTATACAACAACACCTCAGTTCCCATATCTAAGACCGAGGTTAATTGTAGTCCCAAACTAATAACACCCCTCAAGGTTTTTTAACTCTATCCATCTTCAGGTAAAAACCAACACACCTACTGGCACATCGGGAGGGTCAGGTCCATTGACGGAGGAAGGTAGGGAACTTTCCTATGGACCAATCGGGAGGGGGTTTGGTCACGCTCAATTTCCTCAATTCTCTAATGAGTACCTGTACCTCGTTCCGGGTGTCTCACACGTATGACTCAGCCCATCTACTAAAGAGAAGCGATCGTACAACACCAACCTTCCGGATCAATCACCATCCTCTGTGAATGATCTATGGTCGGCGAGCTGTTTATCAGTTAATAATGAATTATTCATGTCTTAAATTTTCAAACTCTTGAAAATATGAATTTATCATTACGCATTAATCTCAAAGGATGTAAATCACAGACCTAAATACACATGTGTGATAGAAAATAACACATTTTATAAATATAGTCAAAATTATACATTTTGCCCCTAGAAGTGTAATTACAAGTGTCAGCCAATTCTGAACTTCTTTAGGGCAATATACTCTAACCACAATGGCCTCTGGTGCATCCATAAAGTCCCATACAATTTGTTGGTGTACATGGAGTCCATTTCGGATTGGCATGGCAATCCAGCTATTTGTCGAGTCTTACTCATAACAACTTCTATAGTAGGTTAGAGTTCATGGGGTGAGTTGTGTGGAAGAAGGGGGGCGGGGGTGGCGACGCGTCTGAGAGCGCGCGGGTGGGTGTGGTGGTGGTGTGGTGGGTGTGTTTGGTGGTGTGGAGAGCGTGAAGTGGGGTGCGTGTTGGTGAGAGGAGTGGTGTGCGCGGAGGAGCGTGGAGACAAAACACGAAGCACGGTCTGTTCGGTTCAGAGTCATTGGTAGGGATTGATGGTGAAAAATACTGACCAATGCAAGAGCTTGCTTGAGAGTGATTATATACCGTGACCTACAGAAGATTCTACGGAGAGAGTCATCTGAACCCATTTGAGTTAGGCAGTCAGTTGTCGGAGATTGAGAGGTGACAGAATATTTTACTATCAAAGACCATGACACATGGCTAGTGGTTTCGCTATTTCTTCTATCAGCATACGCGCTGGCGCGATCTGAGCCGATGTACAGTAATGGATAATTTTAATGTCGCGATGACGAGTTAAGTAAAATTTTGGTAGGTAGCATGTAGACTATGGCAGAATTTGAATGTGCGTATTGAATGAGTCTTCGATACGTGTGCATGCATTTACCGGGGAGTCGGGCTCGCCCGAAGACGCCGAAGCCATGAGGAGGCCGTGTTCGGCTCCCATCAGCTGTCATAGAGAGGTGTGGGCGTTGCGTAAGTTATTGCTTTGCGAATCCGCACGAATGAGGTTAAGGGTTCTGCTGACGGTAGTTGGAAGCTTACGCGACCACGTCCGTTCTGTTTGGTGTTCGGCGCGGATGTTGGGGAGATCCTTAATCTATGTGTAGCACCAAGAAGTATCTCGGCTGAGGCTTGGAGCACTTCAGAGAGTTTTCGGTAGAGCTTGCGGTCGGACTCCTTCAGAGTTTGACGAGGCGCGACATTCGACCTGAGCAGCGGCTTCGCGCACTCCAGTTTGACGATAGATAGAGAGAGTAGTTCGATTCTACTTTTCGCGTGACGGATTTAAGACTTCATTGAAGTTCGAGTCCGCTTGAGTTCGCCTCGTATAAAGGTAGTTTTCGGCTTCCGCTTTGTTATGAGAGCTTGCGAGAGAGGTAGACTCGGCAGTTTCGCTCTAGAGTTTGAAGACTTCACTTGACGTCTTGCTATAGTTTGAGTTTGATGGTATCGCCGCACAGGGCCTCAGACTTGAGAGAGTTCGGTCGCGCTAGGGTCGGTCCCGAAGAAGTTTCGGCCGTGGGAGCTCAGTTGCCCGACATGGGAGTATACGGTTTCTGCAATGGCTCGCCTGAGTCTACGTCGAGGAGTTTGTGTTTGCTATTAACCATGCAGTGGGAATTTGCCACGGAGATGGAGCTCGGTGTATTGGTCCGAGACCAGCCGCGTTCTGGAGGAGTCCGTCTCCTGAAGATAGCTCCTATTCCTACCGCTTGGAGTCGCAATGGAGCTCGTCGTGATGGAGGCCAGCCTTGATGATCAATGAGAAATCAATCCAATAAGCCCATGCCAATGACAGAGAGTGGAAAATTTTTAATAAAATGGAGGGTTTGGGGTATTAAGGTTTCCACCGCTCATCACGGACTAAAGTATACGCGGATGATTAATCATAATGATAAAATTAGGGGTCTGTGTGCAGGTGGGGAGTTCTATCCAGTTTACACACCTCCTTAATTAGGATTCGAGGGGCGAGTTCCCGCTAAGAGCTCATGGGGACGCAATACTCTAAATCACGACCCAGATGTGCGTGTCTGGAGGTAGGGGATTTTATATTTGCTTAGTTTGGAGGTGGGTTGGCCGAACCGGATAATGCTGCTAAGGTGTCACTTGATGACTCCTGGGTAGGTAAATTAGAATGATGTTAGATGATTCTCGATCAATTGCTTAAAGTTGTCTTGAATCAAAAACAGTTTATGTTATCCATTCGACAAAGGAGTTTCGATGAATATCGATGATGGAGAGATCGATTGGAATATTCCCATTACATATAGAGTGATACTTAGAATTGGTCACATCAGAACAAGGGTTTAGCGATGCCTGGGATTATTCATCAGTTGGAATAGACCCAGTTTCATTGATTTGAAATGAAAGGATTCAAATTAGGTTAAGAAAATCAAGTGCTTAGCACACGTGGTCGATGAGCCTCAAACGATTCGTTGCGTGTTGTTTTCTAATCTTAAAAGCGTTATCTTCGACTGAGCTCAGAATAAGTTTGGTGCTCTATCTTAGGTGATCTTTACTGTGAGGCTTCTGGACTGAAGGCTTGTCGCAAGTCAGTAAAAAGGGGGTTAGTCTTTAATTAATGAGATAAATTTGAGAACATGACACTCTGGCCATTTTTCGTGGCACTGCTAATTCCTTGTACTATGACTGAATCAAAGAACTGTTGAGCCTTGACCCCTTGACATATCTGCCATGTCCTTGCACTTATTGCAGATCAATAGGGGCTTCCCCTCTTTGGAAATTGGAAAGAAGAGATGCGTCACATGCTTAAGGATGGCGTGCGCCGCATGGATGAGGTGGATGCTGAGTCGCACGTACGGAATGGAAGCTGTAGTTGCGTTGTTGGATTCGGAAACTAGGTGATCCCTCACCTACTAGACTTTGACCATATTAGTGCTATAGTATCGTGAGGGTCCTCCTCATCCCAGAATCAGAATTTAGAATCTGATTGAACGAGAGACGTGTTGGGCCGGGGTGGATGCGGCACTGCATGGCGAGCAGAGTGCTATAAATAGACCCTATCTGCCGGCCCACTGTTTTAAGTGAGTTCTCTAAGCACGCACGACCCCAAGGCTGTCCTCTCTCTTCCGCCTCATAGCACCGATCTGGCCACTCTCGCTTGCCTTCCAGGACGCCCAAGAAAGTTTGGGTTCTTTTGATTTAGGTGGCAAGATTAGAGCGTGCAAGAAAGGCTGAACGAACATAGGGAAAGAGTGGCAGCAACTTACTGCATGAGTAGTGTGATGCGTGATCTTTCGGAAATGTATTTTCGAAGATCTCCAATTGAGACTTCCAGTATTTAATTTTTGGAGTAAGAAAAAAGGTAATAAAAGATCTCAACTCTAGTCTGGAGTGGATAGTGCGTACGACGGCTCAGGCGCTTGCGTGGCCTAATCCAGAACTTAAGAGCTATCCCGCATGGATCATCAGATGGGGTAATCAGTAGATTACCGAGATTAATTCAAAATTAATTTATTTTATTTCTTTAATATGTATAATTCATAAATTAGTCTCAGGAGGAAAGGTGTTAGAGTCTAATCTAGATATAAGAGAGAAGAGAATTTTTGAAATATGCCTCTTCGATCCAAATCAGATTTTGAACGAAACTTCGATGTCTTGACATAATCAGGATTTTTCTTTCAACTGATATCAAAGCAGCCAGTGTTCTGTATATTAAATTGGAGATCTACTAATGTTAGATCTTGAATTATTAATTTTAGTATGAAGTTTAGAATATCACAGTTGAAGATATGATTAGATCAAAAATTAAAAAATTAAACACAAATTAAGAATTAAATTAATTTAGATCTAATAATGTATGAGAACGTAACTAGAGCTAGGGAATAAAATTGTTCTATGGTAGTATAGTTTTGATCATAATTTTGTTTGAAATATATAAGAAGGTACCCTTTTTAGGAACTATTTACTTTCTATTGTTTTTGGATAATTATAGAATGTTATGTAAGCAATCCAGATCTAAAATAGAAATAAAATACAAATTAATTGTTCCATGGGGATAGGAGTGATATTGACGGTTTCATGTTTAGACTAGGTTGGTAGAATATTAAGTTCCTATGCTGCAATATAAAGGGAGTCTATGATTTAACGTTTGATTTGGATATCGATTGGAATTTAAACTTTAATTTTTTTAGATATATTATGAAGATAATTAATGGATATGAAAAACATGGCAAGCATTATAGATGTGATTTATTACAAACATATGATTTTAAGTAAGATTCGTAGTCTTTTATAAATGAGATATATGCTTAGATCCTAATTTATTTTTGGGGTACGGGATATTTTTCTAATTAAGGCAATTCTCCTCGGCCATCCGACCTATCAATAAAGAAAAAGATAGGGCTTAAGTGACCACTCTCGTCGCCTTTCCAGGATGGGGGAGTGCTCTCTAGAGTGAATTGCCTGGCTAGGCCGAGTGGGCTTGGGCGCGCATCTTCCGGGTGAAGTGCTTAATATGAGAAAATTGGTAAAAACCCTTACTTTTTTTCAGCCTTTGGGGCTAAATCCTAGGACTTGAAACCCCATAGGGAATCTTTATCTAAGCATACAAGGTCTTTATTTTTGAAACCCCTAAGACTTAATTAATGGAATTAAGTTTATTGAATATGCAATTAGGTCTAGAAATTGGAAGAATTTAGAATCTAAGACAGATTTCTTATAAACTACTGGTGATGGTGCCGGAGCTATTTGGCGCTTAGGAGCGTCAATTTAGGTTAGGCATAAGTGGTGGGATTCAAAAGTGATCAAGAGTTGGTATAGATGCGGCATACCTAACAGATGCTTAAATTGACTCGCATCTCAATAGGATTAGAAGTTAAGTCAGGATCAAAGTTCATGCAATATTTCGATAAGCTAAAGACCTAATTAGGGCATCAAGTGGTTAGAGTCAGAGATTGGTAGGCCTAATCTAACTCTGATTCTGCCTAATATTTGTGTCTAAGGTAAGTGGTCTTGGCCAAGGGACTATACGAGGACGGGCGCGGGATTTTCTAGAGTTTTTAATTAGGAAGACTATCTAATCGAAATCCCTCGAAAATTGGTCGTTGTTGTCGATCGTTAAATGGCATTATAAGCTTCTCCCAACCCCCTGATCGTCTACCAATTACCTGAACAATGTTTGTTGACAGTCAGTTCGGGATTTGAGGTGTCAAAAATCCGAGCTAAACCCATGCCACTGAGGTTCACGTCTATACTATTGACTATGTCAAGTCTAGATTTAAAGGAGAGCCTAAATGCAAATTGCTTCCTACGAAAAAATTAGTCGTAAGATTTCCACATTGTGGATGTGCGGCAGCGCTTGTTCGTAGGTTGATATGTTCTCAGCTGATTTATAGTGCTCATGTTGCCACAAAAAGATGCCATACCGATATCTAATAGGCATTGGATGCTCAGGGCGGAAAGATGAATTATCTAATTAATTGTTGATACGGTGAGAGAACTCAAATTAGGAACCAGTCTGTGTAAATGATGGATCTGACTTAAACTATAGGAGTGATGCAATACTTTCAGATAATGGTAGATTCATGAATTAGAGACCAAGTTTGGTGCACCATGATTAGTGGAGTCGAGATTGAACAATAGTTTTTCATCCATTGGCTAACCCACCAATAACTGTTAGGTGTGGTATTGCAGTCAGTTGTGGATATCGAACGACCCCCACGTAGAAATGAGTAATCCGGAGATTTTTCGCATCTCTAAGAGGAGTGCAGGAATCAACGAAAATAGTGGGAGCTAATTTGTTTAAAGGAAATAAAATTATCCTAAAAATTGTTTCAAGTCATAATTACATATCCTACTAGAATGCTGATTGACTCTCTCACAGGAAATATCTGCTAACCCACTAACACGTAATCTCTAGAGACACCATAACTGACTGACCTTCAACTTATAAAAGGATTGGCTCATGAATATTCAAAATATTTTGAGGTTCATGAGAAAGTGTTTAACACTATTTCACCGGAACCTCCCACCTTACAGTCGTCCATCCTGAATAGAGAGAGTCTCTGGATAAGATTGGATGACAGAAGATAATAAGGTTAAGATACTATATGTTTAGGGCTCAGATGTCTAATGAGCTCTTAGCACCAACATGAAGATATCAGTACTGCTGCGCAAATGTTGGCTCACCGTATAAGAGATGTTTGTGAACAGAGTCGGCACAGCAAGTATCAAGTTCACTAAACGGACTGTTCGAAGAGCTAAGATGAGCGCAACGGCATGTTCATGCCAAGATCATGTTCTGATGATGATCAAGGACGCTGAAAAGAGCTTTGAGAAGTCTCGAAGTGAGTTGGACTTAGATTTGCAGAATGATATAATCTGACCAATCCTTGACTGATGCGTATGGGCAGTTCATCATGAACTTACCATTATGCATATATAAACTTCAAAACTCTTGGCCGATACTTATGAACTGCTGGTTACCGCTGGCTTATCTATGAAAGGTACTAAAAGCTCAGTGCTTGCATAGGAACAACTTCTTCCAAGGAAAGTCTTTCGGAATGAAAAGAAGTCTGCGAAAAAAGAAAAAGGTGAATGGAGAAAGAAGAAAAGGCAGAAGTTAAGAGAGCGCCGCTAAAAGGAAGTGTTTCCATTTGCAACACATGGCGGTTCACTGGAAGCGTAACTGCCTCTATCTTACCAGGCCACCCTAAAGAAGAAGAGGCAAGTCCTTCTAGAGGTATGTCGTTATTAAGTCTAACTTACGATTTCTTCTGACATCCAGTTGGGTGCTTGACTCTGTTCTAGTGCTTCACATTGTGCACTTCTATGCAGGAATCTTGAGGATAGCAGGAAGGCTGGAGGAATGGTAAGATGATCCTACGTGTCGAAATGGACACAGATTGCTGCCGTATGCCGGATGAGAACATACCCTCTTCGATAACCATCTAGTTTGAGACTTAGTATTAAATAGATTGTTATATTTGTGCTGCAGAAGCGAAATTGATTATGTTTCATTGTCTTAGCATAGAAGGCTATGTAGATTAGTTTTCTTAAGACCAGTGTAACATTTTTATGAAAGAAATAAAACTGTGATGGTTTCTATTAATGCATTTTGTATCAGTTACATGTTGATTGTATCTATTTTAACTTTGATAGCAAAATGTGAAAGCTATAAAATAAAAACGTCCTAGGGATAAGTCCTAAGATAGAGGTATCTATGGCACTAGATGATTAGGTCATATTAACTAGAAGATAGGGTTAACAAATTGAAGAAAACTGGGCTATTGATCCATTGACTTTCGAGTCATATCCAATTGTGAATCCAATCTTCATGCAAAATGACTAAAACTCCCTTTTGTAGGACATGGGAAAGAGAGCCACGATCTTCTTGCCCTAAGTACATAGAGAATGTGTGTGGCCCATTCTGACGTGCCGGCTAGAGGCAATTTAGTCTACTTCATACCTTTACTGATGATGTTATCTAGGTATGGTATGTGTACTTATGAGACACAGTCTAAGTGTTTGAAAAGTTCAAAAGAATTCAGACATGAAGTAGAAAAGCAATTGGAAAACCATTAAGGTTCTTCGATCAGATCTGAGGAGGTGAATACTTAAGTTGAAAATTCCTGGACTATCTTCAGAAAAATGGTATAGTCTCTCAATGGACCTCACCAGGAATACTCTCACTCCAACGGAGTTTCAGAACGGAGGAATCGGACCTTTAGTATGGTTCGATCCCATGATGAGCTTCATAACCTTCCTTGATTTTTTTTGGGGATACTGTTTGTTAACTGCAATTTACCTCTGAATAGGATTCCTTTCTAAAACCGTTCCTACCACACTGTATGAGATATGGCAATGGTAAGTAAACCAAGTTGAGTCATTCAGAATTTGGGGTTGTTGCTCATGTCAAAAGATAGCAAGCGGACAAGTAGACTTTAGGTCCTTTAGAGCTCGATTCATAGGATATCCTAAAAGTCATTAAGGATATTTATTCTATATTCCAAAAGATCATCAATGTGATTGTGAGTCAACAGTGCATCTTATTGACATAAATAGTTTATTCAGATAGCGATATTGGATAAGCAGATCAACTTGATGAGAAGTCTCATAAGAGCATAGCGAGCTAAGGACAAATGAAATCAATTAGGTTAAGCGCAATCCATACACTACCTCCTCACACCCATAGATCGAAAAGGATTTTTCGTCCCCTGAAAGAGTACTTAGGTAACTTTTCAGGGGATTAGAGAAATGTTCCTCATATGTAAGTGGTGGTTCATGGTGATTGATCCCAAACCTATAACGAGGCAATATCAGATATCGATCTCCGAGAATGTAGTTAGAGCATAATAGTCTGAGAAATTGACTCGATGCACTCAAACCAAGTCTAGACCTTGGTAGATCCAACAAAAGGTATAGCACCTATTGGGTGTAAATGGATCTGAAGAGAGAAGATTGGTGCAATATAATGTGTGAGACATTCAAGCTAGATTAGTAGCAAAAGGTTATATAAGGGCGAAGGCATTCGACTATCAGGATACTTTTCGCTGTAGTCTGCTAAAATCCATTCGCACATTGCTTGCCTTGCAGGCCTATTTTGATTATGAAATATGGCAAATGGACGTGAAAATAGCGTTCTTAAATTGGATATCTGAGGAAGATATCTTATATGGGGCAGCGCTAGGTTTCACATCCAGTGATGATGATTACAAGATTTGCAAGTTCTGCAAAAGTCCATATATGGACTTAAGCAAGCATCTCCGAGCTAGAACACTCATTTTAATGATGTGATATAAATGTTTGATTCATTAAAAAATGAGGAGTCCATGTGTCTTCAAAAGGGTCAGTGGAGCGCTGTTGTCTTCCTCGTATTGTACGTGGATGACATCATCCTTAATAAAAATGATATTCCCATGTTGACCATTAGTTAAAATTATGGTTTATCTAAAGAATTCTCACATGAAAGACCTAGGAAAGCATCCTTTATTCTAGGAATTATAGATCTATAGAGACAGACCGATAGGATGCTAAGGACTTTCACAGAAGATGTACATAGAGAAAAGTACTAAGAGTTTTAGTAAGAAAAAACTCTATAGAGGGGTTTAGTACCCTTCAAGGCATGGCATTCATCTTTTCAAGAAGATGTGCCCTAGCACACCTGAGGAAATAGAATGCATGAGCAAGATCCCTTATGCTTCAGCAATAGGGAGCCTCATGTATGCAATGTTATGTACACGACCTGATATAGCTCATTGCCGTGAGTGTCACGAGCAGATATCAGTCGAGATTCCAGGTGAAGAACACTGGACTCTTGTGTAATGTACCTTAAGTACTTGAGAAGAACTAAGGATATGTTGTTGGTCTCTGATAATGGAGAACTCCAGGTCTAGGGGTTTACAGACTCGGACTTTATGTTCGATGTAGATGATTGAAAGTCAACATCTGGGAGCTGTTTGTGTGCAATGATGAGCTATAGTTGAAAAGTTCAAACAGAAGCTGATGGATGAGTAGATTCACACCATGGAAGTCAGATATATATGCTGTGCATCAGAAGCTGCAAAGGAAGCCATTCTGGCATAAAAAGTTTGCCACGAAGATCAGAGTGATGCCATCAGATGCCATTCCTCTATACTGCGATAATAACGGTGCCATAGCCCTTGCTAAGGAGCCAAGGTCTCATCAAAAATCCAAGCACATTGAGTGGCCGATACTATATGCATGCCGTGATTACCTCAAGAGGAGTTACGTTGAGGTCAAGAGAGTCGACTTCGTAGATAATACGGCAGACCCACTTACAATGCCGTTGGGCCAACAGAAGATCGAAAGCCCACCTTGAGAAGATGGGACTTAGATTGTAGCCAATGTGGCTTTAGGTCAAGTGGAGTTTGTTAAATATGTGTGCCCTAGATGCCAAAATTGGCTGACACTTGTAATACACTTCTAAGGGCAAAATTATAATTTTGACTATAAATAATAAAATAGATTATTTTCTATCATATATGTGTATTTAGTGTCTGTGATACATCCTTTGAGTTAATGAAAATAATAACTCTTATTTTCAAGATGTTGAAAATTTAAGACAAGATTTTCATTATATAACTCATAAAACTCTCTCCCGAATAGACTATCATGAGGGTGTGATTGATCCGGAAGTTAGTGTATAATTGCTTCTTTTTAATAGATGAATCTTAAGTCTATGGTGTAGAGATACCAAAGTGAGAGTATAAGTACTCATTAGAGTATGAGGGCATTGAGCGTGACCACCTCGAGTAGTCATAAGGAAGTCTACCTTCTCGTCGATGACTGACTCGATGCTGCAGTGGTGTGTCTGGTACTTTGATCTGAGGTGCATCGGTAGTTCACCTTGAGGGTGTTATAGTTTGACTACAACATGACTCGATCTCCTAGCCATTCAGAATCCTGAGGTGTATATTGGCTATAGCATATTCATTGTAGGAATTGGATTGCACGAAGATGGAATCTAACTACCTCGGTGGATGAGGAGCAGCCCTATGATGATCATGAGAATCAAGTCCATAAGTCCATGGCCATGGTAGAGAGTGAAATAATAGAAAGAGTATCTATTAATATTTTCACATCAAACATGAATTAAATGATTAAATCATATGATAGAAATTAGGGTTTGACTAGTTCACCTTAACCCTAATCTGATCGGGGCTCAAGATAGAAGAACTTAATCACACAAGTTGCTGCACCGAGAGGTTCATTTTCAATTCTATTGGATTGCCACCATATGCTGCTAGGTGTCACTGGTGGATTTTGGGAGCAATTAGAATGATTTAGATGATCGATAACTCTAAGTTGTCTGAATCAGAAAAATTCTGATCCATCGAAAGGAGTTTCGATGATGGAGATCATGACATATCCCATTACCATACAAAACTAAACCTAACTAGGTCACACAAACAAGGGTTTGGATCTAGATATTACCAATTGACAACCTATTGTTCAATTGATTTGAATAAGATTCAATTAGGTTCAAGGAAATCATGCTAGCACACGACTGAGCCTAACATTCTCCTTTTTCTATCTTAAAGGTTGTGTCGACTGAGCCAAATAAGTTTATGCTCACTCAGGTACCTTAACCTGGTCTGACTGGAGCTTGTCCATGTCAGAAAAGGATTGTCTTAATTTATGAAATAAATTTGAGACAACACCTATCATTTTTTGTCACCTGCTAATTCTTGTACTTTGACTTGGTCAAACATTGATCTTTGACCCTTGGACATCTGCCCATATGTCATGCACTTATTGTATAGCAAATAGGGGCTTGTTCCTTCTCTAAAAATTGGAAATAAGGGGGTGCACGCCTAGGATGGTGTGCGCCCATGGATAGGGACACTAGAGTCCCATATGGATGGGACTCCAAGTTGCTTTTTGGATTCAAACTAGGTGACCCTCACCTATAGACTTTGACCAATCTTAGGTGCCCCCTTAGGATGAATCCGTGGGTCTCTCATCCCACCAATCAGATTTAGATCTAATTGAACGAAGTAACATGATTGGCCGGGGTGATGCAGCACTGCATGGCGCAGCAGAGTCTATAAATAGACCCTATCTGCACCGACTTTTTAATGAGTTCATCTTAGCCCATGCCCCAAGGCTGTCCCTCTTCCTTCTCCACACCACCATTTGGCCCTCTCCCTCCTCTCTATGCCCAAGAAAGTTGGGTTCTTCTGATTAGTGCGAGTCAGGCAAGAAAGGCTGATGAAAAAGGAAGAAGGCAGCACTGCTGCAGAGACGACGGATGATCTTCAGAAGGTAATTTGAAGATTCTTCAAATCAGATCCAGATCTGATTTTTGGAGAAAAGAATGAGAAGGAGAAGATCTCTAGATCCAGTCTGAGTAGATATTGGTAGAGGCCAGGCACTTGCATGGCTAGATCCAGAACCTCAAAGCTTCCGTAGGATCATCAACAGGTAATCAGATTACCCAAGATTAAGATAAAAATTAAGTCAAAATTAATTTAGTTTTATTTTCTTAATTATCAATTTATAAATCAGATATTAAAAGTGTTAGATTTGATCTAGATATGTTAGGAGAATTTTTGAAATATGCCTCTCGATCCAATCAGATCTGAATGAACCTGACCCAGAAAATCAAGATTTTTCTTCAAGGATATCCTACAAATAGACATATCTAACATCTAGCTTATGTCCAAAATTTCTTTTTACATATGCTAGACAACCCCATATCTTAAGATACTTATGATTAGTTTTTTTTCCACTCCATATCTTATATGGAGTGCTAGATAAAGACCTAGAAGGTATTCTATTCAAGATATGTACTGTGGTCTCTAGTGTAAGCACACCAACTGGCATCACCTCTTTCTGATACCAATTGATGTTCCATGATATCGCTTGAACGCCAAATCATCCTAGGCATCATAAGCCCTGATACCATATTGCGAAAATCCCTAATCTTTAGCACTAACCTGAAGGAACCTATGACATTCTCTATGGACAGCAAACCACCAATTCTCTATCTAGATCTATGATGGGGCGCCTCCCTCCTTAGGCTTGAGGGAGATGCCCCCTTCTCTAGGGCTTCCTCAAGAACCCTAGGGTGGCAACTCTGGAGAGAGGAGAAGAAGAGAGTTGAAGAAGAAAAGGTCTATATTGATTCCAACCCTGAAAACCCTAATACAACCTATGTATTTATACA
>QRFJ01003195.1:26464-47766 GCA_006176705.1 Cocos nucifera | reverse complement strand
TATATCTAAACAATTAAGTTTCATGGCTTCAATATCAATAGAGATAAGATCTTCTTCAACCTCGACTGAAGATAACGATCTCCTCGAGCTTCAATGTCTATGCCAATAGGAATAAGATCACCTTCAACCTCGGTTAGAGAAAAAGATACTTCCCCGAGCTTCAACGTCTTATACCAATAGGAGATAAGATCTTCTTAACCTCGGTTGGAGATAAGATCTGCCTCCCAGACTTCAATGTCAATAGGAGATAAGATCTTCTTCCACCTCGCTTAAGGAATAAGATCTTCCCAGGCTTCAACGTCAACAAGAGATAAGATCTCCTTCAACCTCGACGGAGATAAGATCTCCTTTGAGCTTCAACGTCTATTGCCAACAGAGGATAAATCTCCTTTACCTCGACTGGAGATAAGATCTTCCTCGAGCTTCAACTTCAACAAGAGATAAGATCTCCTTCAACTTCGCGCTGGAGATAAGATCTCTCCCAGCTTCAATGCCACACCAATAGGATGTAAGATCTTCTTCAACCTTGGTGGAGAGATAGATCTCTCCCGAGCTTCAACGTCAAGGTAGAAGATAGATCTACCTTCAACCTCAGTTGGAGATAAGATCTCCTCCCGAGCAGTCAACGTCCATGCCAACAGGGAGAATAGATCTCTTCAACCTCGGCTGTACATTAGATTTCTTCCTTGAGCTTCAACTACAAGTCAACAGGAGATAAGACCTATTCAACCTTGATTGGGTTAAGATGCTCTCCAAAGGCTTCAAACACTACGCCAACAGGAGAATAAGATCTCCTTCAACCTCGACTGGAGATAAGATCTTCCCGAGCTTCAACTTCAATAGGGATAAGATCTCTTTTCAACTCGACTTGAGATAAGATCTCTTTCGAGCTTAACGTCTATTGCTAACCAAGAGATTAAATCTCCTCAACCTCGGTTTGAAGATAAGATCTTCCCAAGCTTTCAACGTCAATAGGAGATAAATCTTCCTTCAACCTCGATTGGAAGATAGATTTCCCTGAGCTCAACGCTTTATCCAACAGCGAGATAAGATTCTCCTTCACCTCGGTTGGAGATAAGATTTCATCCAAGTTTCAACATGTACGCCAACCGAAATAAGATCTCCTCAACCTCGGCTGAGATAAGATCTCCATCGAGCAATGCCTATGCAACAGGAGATAAGATCACCTCAACCTTGGCTAGAAGATAACCATCTCTCCGAGCTTCAACATCTACGCCAATGGAGGATAAGATCTCCCTTAACCCTAGACTGAATAAGATCTACCCAAGCTTCAACGTCAATAAGAGATAAGATCTTCCTTCAACCTTGGCTAGAGATAGGATCTCCCCCGAGCTTCAATGTCAACTTCAATAGGAGATAAGTCTCCTTTCAACCTCGACTGAGAGAAAGATCTTTCTTGCAGCTTTTCAAACGTCAATAGAAAGATAAGATCTCCTTCAACCTCGACTAGAGATAAAATCTCTTCTGAGTTTCAACATCTTGCCAACAGGAGATAAGATTTTCTTCAACCTGATTTGGAGATTAAGATTCCTCCGAGCTTCAATGTTCAACAGGCAGATTAAGATCTTCTTCAACCTTTGGCGGAGATAAGATCTCTCCTGAGCTCCAACATCAATACGCACAACAGTGCTATAGATTAAGATCTCTTCACCTTTAGCTGAAGATAAGATTCTCCCACGAGCTTCAACTTTAACATTCAATAGAAGATAAGATCTTCCTTCAACCATTGGCTGGAATAAGATTTCTGCCTGAGCTTCAACATCTATGCCAACAGAAGATAAGATTCCCTGCAACCTTGGTTGGAGATAAGATCTCCCTCAAAGTTTCAATGTTTCACGCCAACTAGAAGATAAAGATCTCCATCAACCTCAACTGGAGATAAGATCTCCACTGAGCTTTAATGCCTATGCCAATAGAAAATACGATCTCCTTCAGGCCTCGACTTGAAGATAAGATCTTTCCTGAGCTTCAACGTCTATGCCAATAGAAGATAAGATCTTCCTCAACCTCGGCTGGAGATAAGACCTCCACCGAGCTTCAACTTCAACTGTCATAGTATAAGATCTTTCTTACCTCAATTGGAATTAAGTATCTTCCAAGCCTTCAAATTGTCTAGCCAATAGAGATAAGATCTTCTTCAACCTCGATCGAAATAAAAGATCATCCTTCAACCTTACTGGAGATAAGATCTCCATCTCTCCTTAGGCTTGAGGGAGATGCCCCCTTCTCTAGGGCTTCCTCAAGAACCCTAGGGTGGCAACTCTGGAGAGAGGAGAAGAAGAGAGTTGAAGAAGAAAAGGTCTATATTGATTCCAACCCTGAAAACCCTAATACAACCTATGTATTTATACATACCCATTAGGTTCAACTAAAAACTTTTCTGGCTAACCCAATACATGAAAGCACTCATCGAGCCCATGTACATCCATGTCTTCCATGCTCTCATCCTCTGGATCTAGATCTGACCCATAAATGAATTAGCCTCCTTAAGACCTCTCAATTCAGGCCTTAAGATCCCTAGGACCAACCCAGACCCTAGCCTAAAATAGACCCTCGCATAACTCTGCCCGTGCACTGAGCTGGCTATGTTCCACTAGGTCGACTCAGTTTGAAATTGAGCCAGTCCAGTTTTGTGTCATGTCAATAGTCCTGAACACATAGCTCTCTATTTTGCATGTGCACTGAGACTTAGCCGACCTAATTTTGGACTGAGCCGGCTAACCTATAGAAAATCTTGTTTCTATAGTCTTGATTCTTTAACTTTGGTTTCTTGCTTCACCTTGTATCCCAGATCTTTGAAGCACCAACCAAGTGCCTGGAATCCTCGGAGCCAACACTCTGACTCCTTCCATGGCCTTCCAAGGCTTGGGAGCACCCTAAATCCTCACATCCAGGGCATGACCCTAGAAGAAAATAGATAATTCTATGAAGCACATCATGGTCCGTACCATATCTAATAGGGTACGATTTTTTTTTTGATTACATCATTTAGTTATGATGTATAAGGAGGGGTCCATTCAGAAAGAATGCCCTTTACTTTAAGATAATCTAGAAATTCATTGGACAAGTATTCTTCTCCCCAATCAGATTGAAGGATTTTTATACTCTTTTCAGTTTGTTTCTTGATCATATTTTGATACTCTTTAAATTTATCAAAGGCTTCGGATTTGTCTTTCATAAGATACATATATTCAAATCTAGATAAATTAATAGTGAATGTTATAAAATAAAAGTAAACGCCTTTAGCCTGAGTTGTCATAGGACCACGTACATCTGTATGTACAAGTTCTAATAACTCACTTATCCTTTCTCCATGTCCATTAAATGGAGTCTTGGTCACTTTGCCCATGAGACATGATTCATAAGTTCCTAACAATTCATTATCATAAGTGTTGATGCAAAATTTGGTTGATGCCAAAATCGATGCTGGAGTCGGAGAGGGCGAGGTCATCGCTGGTGACCTGCAAAATAAGTCTCATCCGAAGTCAGGGGTGTGGCTCTGGCAAGACCCTCCGATGATCAAATCAGATCTTCCGACCAACTAAAATGGAGTGCTCTGGAAAGAAAGTGGTAGAGTGTCAAGAAGAAGAAGAGAGCTTCAGGAAGAAAGCATATCTGGAGGGTCACTTAAATGGCAAAAACTGTAACAAACTGATAGTGACAGCTACAACCATTTGGTAGTAGACTGTTTGGGGCCACATGAAATTTCTTATGGAGGGTAGTGTCTATTATTGCGATGTGCCAATCCATTGGGACCTGATAGCTGAAGTTCGGATAAGGTAGCTGTAGGTGATGAAGAATTCCTAGTTATTGTTATTCCAGAGGACTTGAAGGTTATCAAGATTGACTGTGCAAAGGTTGTTGCTTGCTATATCTAGGGCATGCACCGAGGTTCTTTCGGACTATTGAAAGAGGTCAGAATGAAATCCCACTGGGAGTATCTAAGAGAAGCTTGATCGAGCGGAGCCCTTCAGGCAATTAGAAGGAGAGATCCGGGAGGAGTTAGACTGTAGGAGAATTCTAGAAGGAATTCAACTGACGGAGAAGTCTGGCTGAAGGTGAACTCTAGAAGGAGAAGTTTGGAAGAAGTTCAACTAGCAGAGTGGTCCGGCTGGAGGAAAAGTCTAGAAGAAGTTCGATTGTAGAAGTCTGGATAGAGTTCAACTATAGGAGAAGTCTGGAAGAAGTTTCACTGGCAAGGAAGTCCGACTGGAGGAGAAGTCCGATTGGAGAAGTTCGGGAGGAGTTTGACTATAGAAGAAGTCCGGCTAGAGGAGTTGTCTGGGAGGAGTTCGACTGTAAGAGAAGTCTAGGAGGAGTTTGACTATAGGAGAAGTCTGAAAGGAGTTCGACTAGCAGAGAAGTCCGACTGAAGGAGAAGTCTGGAAGGAGTTCGACTGTAGGAGAAGTCTTCTGAAGGAGAAGTCCGAAAGAAGTTCGACCAGCCCCCAAGCTAGCCAGGCTAGACTGCCCAAGAGGCCACTCTCACTATTCAAGTTCATCCAAAGGGGATCCAATGATAAGAGGATGGCCAAGATCGCTCTGAGACTAGACATTTAGCCAAACTTTGGTGGGGGTAGGTTTATCCCCAACAATAGTCTCTCTACTCCTGAGTTCAAAACTCGAAGAAATGGAGTACAGATGCAACTACCGAAGTTCTTTTTAGCCTCCCACGGCCACCAGGATTGAATATCTTGATGTCTATCGCACTGGCGCTGAAACTTCATAAACATGAGGTGATCCGAAAAGATATTTTTTTAGCATCTCATCAAAACTCTACCCAAGGTACGGCATAAATAAGGATTTGCCTGTTGCTACTTCTCTAGCATGATGAGTGGGACACGCAGTGCACACAGGTCAGCCGAATGAGATCTGCAATCATAACTATTTCAGACTTCTTTTGACTATTAAAGGCCTTCTTCCTCCTTCGAAATCCATTATGCCTTAGCCTTCTTCCTTCCTTCCCAAGTGCTCACCTTTCTTCTGCCCAAGAGTCCCAATTCCTTCTCACATCCTCTTTGCTCCCAAGCGCTCTTATGCTTGATTTTCATCATGCTCATCATCTTCTCACCTTTCTCAGTCGACCTAGGTCAGCTTTCCAATCCTTCTCTTTAAGCATTTATGCTTTTTTGATTTCTTGCTCTTTCAGTTTTCTCTAGGGAGTCTCTGTATTTCATTTCTCTTGATTTTTGGAGACTTTTCTGGGGTTTATTTTGATGCATATATCTTTCGAAACCTTCCAATCTACTGATTCAGGTAGCTCATCTGGGCCAACCTTCTTAGATCCTACTCCTCTAGCCGAGGTTAATCCTAGGAGTATGTCCCATCAGTCTTTCATCTCGGATACCATTTTTTCCATCCTTACTCCAAATGACCTCTCGCTAATTAGGATACAGTACAGCATCCCATCAGAGTACGATCATGAATCCTCGAGTTAGGCAACCATGCTAGTTCACCTCCAGTCGATCAATTTTGTCTGTACCTAGAAGCCTTGCATGCCAGGCTTCGACTTCCACTTCCACCTTTCGTTATCATATTTTTTCATTTTTTGAACATTTCTTTTGCTTCCGTCTTACTAAACTCCTTTTGGTTTATAATTGGTTTTCTTTCTCTTTGTCATCTAGCTGAAGTCTGGCCAACTGTCTCACTCTTTCAAAATTTTTACACATTCAAATGCCATCCTTCTACAAAGGACTGGTACTTCTCCACCAAGTTTGGTAAGAAAGGGTTACTAAAGGTGCTCCTTCTTCTATTCATAACTAAATGAAGAAGTACCTCTTCGTCCGATGATCGACCTTAATCCTTGACCTCCCTAGGGTTTCCTTAGGGAGTTAGCCGGCCGGGCCCCTAATTTAGATGGAGCTGACCTCGAGTCTTCTAGCAAGCTCAAGGCATACCGAGCTCCTCTCCTTCCCGACCTTTTGAAGGAGCAGATCTTATTCAATCTTAGCCTGAGTCCTCTTAATCCCGCTGGTATTAGATGCATTTATATGCATGTATATAAATATATATATGAGCTCTCATAAAGTTTCATATGTACCATGACTGACTATAGTTTTTTCTTTGTTGTAGAGATGGATACTGATGCTATGGAGAGGCTCACCAAGGGCCTTTATGTCTGAAAGAAGAGGAAGGGGGCGGCCCCAAGTGGAAGTTCAAATAGGGCGAAGGTTGGCGGCCTGAGTTTCAAGGTTCTAGATGTCCTCGTGGCTGCTCCTGAAGTCGTTCTAGGCATCGAGGTCCTTTCAATCACTAAGGGCAGCATCAGAGGTGCGGACTCTTTGCCTCCCACATCCTCGAGCCTCCCCACAGGAGGATTAGTGTTGGAGGCCCCAATGGAGAGGGAAAGAGGGGATGGAGATGATGAGAAGAAGAAGAAGGTTGCTATCATGAAGGTGGTCCATAAGGCTCATCTGAGCAGGTCAAGTAATAGCGGTAGGAAGATCTAGGGGTGGACCCCTTCTACAACCTAGACATCATCTAGAATCTGGCCGACAAGTTTGCCCTATCTGAACAGGTGGACCGCCAAGCTAACCTCAATCGAATGCAGTATGTTTGGGAGTTTCTTGAAACTTTTCTCAAGGTAATCATCTTGCTACATTTTTTTTTTATTTTTTCTCCCTTCTTTCCTTTATTTTAGTGTGACTCATCCATGGCAGTCGGGCCACCACATACTGGCCCACCTCAAGAGGATAAATCGCTAGGAGGCAGAAGCGCTAATGGTCCAAGGGGACCTTCAAGCTGAGAATGATTGCTTTCAAGGGAAGTTCGCCGAGGCTGAGTGCCTCACAGAGGAGAAGGTGGCAGAAAATGAGTGTCTCCAGGGAGTGCTTCGGAAGGAGGAGCTCATCACTATCGGGCTCAAGACCACATTTGCCCTAGAGGAGGAGAAAAAGAAGGAGGTTGAGTTCAAGGTCACCGAGCTAGAAGTTAGAATGTTGAAGTCTATTTTGGAGGTGGCAACCCGAGCCATGGAAGGTTCAAGGCCTCTTCCAAAATGAAGGACTTAAATATCATGTTTTTTGAAGGCAGGGTGGCCCGAAAGTTTTTTAAGCTTGATCTCAGCTTCTTGAAAGAGGAGCCCGACAAAGAAGCAGGGTCGTTTGGTGCTGCAGTCGACCCCTTCCCCATCGAAATGGTCTTCGAATCCTCTAAGCCTACTGCTGAGGTGCCTGAGCCCATGCAGGAGCCTGAGGTTGTCTTGGAAGTGTCGGTCGAACCCATTCTCTAGCCTATGGCAACCCTTGGAGTGCTGAGCTCCTCTATTGCTTCCCCTTCGGAGGTTAGGGGCCTTTTGTAGTTGTATTTTCTTTTTTGCTTTATCCTATACTTGAAAAATTTTTAATCAATGAAAGTAGAACTTCTTTTAATCAATAGCTTAGAGTGCTTTTCATACATTGGATGCAGTTCTCCATTGATATCGAGTTGCTACCTCAGGGAATTCTTTTAAAATCAATAGCTAGAAATTTGAAGAAAGAAGTTCACCACTTGAGAAAGAAATTAAAAAGGACTGAAGATAAACTTCAAAAATCTAGGAAGAATGCATCTGAGGTGATAATTAAGGTTACCCACCTTCATAAGCTACATATGAAAGACTCCACAACCTTCGCCATCAAGAAGGGCAACTTCAAGAGAGAGTTAGCGGAGCTCAATAAAAGTGCCAGCGATAAGTCTTGAGCATTAACAGCGAAGGCCAACTTCCTTAAAGTTGAACTCCAGGCGGCAAAGGAGAAGATTCAGTTATTCGAGGGAAGTTCACTGTGGTCTTCTAATAAGGCATGATATGAGTGGGATTGGTCGAAGAAGTTCTCCACGCTTTAGAAGTAGTTGCATGATGCCAAGCTCACTTATGATACCTATCGACTGGGTTGGAGCGAGAGGATATCTAAGTTTGAGCAAAAGCTTCTTGCTGCTAACAGTGAGGTGGCCCGGCTCTAAAAATAACTCGATGATAGTCACCAAGCCGGTGTGAGTAGGGGATTGAGCAGGTTGCCTCCATGATGAGGACTCTAGGTGAGCTCTCAAAAGCGATTGGGAGGGAGAAGGCTTAGGTTCAATGGCTGAAGATCCAGCTTCGTATGAGCAGCAAGCCATTAAGGATGCTGAGTCTGAAGTCCTAAGGAAGCAGTGGCGAGAGGTTGAAGGCAAGTTCTAACACATCAATAGAATATATATAGATGGCTTATATATAAAAAAAAAAGAGAGCTTGAGGGGGAGATCCTCAGACAAAAGCAAGCCCTAGCGATGGCTGGGGCTGCCAGCCCAAAATTTAAGGAGTTCGTTCCATCTTAGGACTTCAGCCTTTTTTTCTTCTTCTTTCTTTTCATGTAATTGATCATGCCGACCTTTATCTTGCTTGTAACGGGCTTACATTCCCGTGTAATTGGTCTCGCTGATCATTATTTTGCTTGTAATGAACTTAATATTTGCAATAAAATGGTACCCTTTTCGTTATTGTCTTACACAGATTTGATGCTGGTTAATGGCTTTGCTCTCTTCATCTAAATTTTCTTTGCTTTGTCTTCTAATGACGTGCTTGTTATAGATGCCAAGCTGGGGTCCCTTCCGTAAACTAGGGTGGGGTTCCATTTTTAATATTTGGCGTAGTCGTAGGGGGGACACATATAAGGATCGTCAGTATGGCTTTTTTCTTTTCTTCATTTTAGATTAATTATGCCTTGGCCTTCCTCGTGTTAGGATGAGGTTCTCTTCTATTCCTTGCACGTTCATAGGGATATGTCAGGGCCGTTGATGGGGTCTCTCCTCTCATCTCATCTTAGTTTAATGAGGTCTTCTGATTTACTCATATTAAGATGAGGTTCTCCTCCTGTTCCTAACGTGGCTGTAGGAGCACATTAGAGTCGCTGGAAGGGCCTCTCTCCTCATCTCGTCTTAGATTAATGAGACCTTCAACTTTGCTCATGTTAGGATGAGGTTCTCCTTCTATTCCTAACATGGCTGTCGGGATATATTAGGACTATTGAAAGGGCCTCTCCCCTCATATCATCTTAGATTAACGAGGTCTTTGATTTTGCTCACGCTAGGATGAGGTTCTCCTCCTATTTCTAACATTGCTATAGGGGCACATTAGGGCCACTAGAAGGGTCTCTTCCCTCATCTCATCTTAGATTGATGAGGCCTTCGACGTTGCTCATGTTAGGATGAGATTCTCCTCCTATTTCTAACATAGCTATAGAGGCACATTAGGGCCGCTGGAAGGACCTATCCCCTCATCTCATCTTAGATTAACAAGGTCTTTGACTTTGCTTATGTTAGGATGAGGTTCTCCTCCTGCTCTTAATATGGTTGTCTTCGTTGCATGGTTAAGTTTGAAAAGTCATTTTCCATCATTACAGTTTTATAACAAGGATCGGGGTGTTAGAGTAGGAGAATTTTATTATGACCAAGTCATCGATAATACATCCATACATTTTCTGAGTTCCACGATCTAGGTAGATCAACTTCTCTGAGCTCCTTCAGATAATATGTCCCGAACAGGATAACTTTCTTGACCTCAAAGGGTCTTTTCCAATTTGGGGCAAGCTTCCACTGATTTTAAGACTGAGAAATGGCTGCTCGTCGAAGCACTAAGTCCCCCACTCTGAATGTTAGATATGTGTGCCCTAGAAGTCGGAATTGGCTGACACTTGTAATAAACTTTTAGGAGCAAAATTATAATTTTAACTATAAATAATAAAATGGATTATTTTCTATCACATATGTGTATTTAGTGTCTGTGATACATCTCTTGAGTTAATGGTAATAATAATTCATATTTTTAAGAGTTAAAAAATTAAGGCATGTATTTTCATTTACTAACCCATAAAAGGCTCATGACCGTAGGATCGTCATGAGGATGATGATTGATCCGGAAGGTTAGTGCACAATCGCTTCTTCATAGTAGACGAGTCTTGAGTCTATGGTGCACAGACATCGGAGCGAGAGTACAGATACTTGTTAGAGAATGAGGGCACTGAGCATGACCATCTTGAGTAGTCATAAGGAAGTCTACCTTCTCGTCGATGACTAACTCGAAGCTGTAGGGGTGTGTCTGGTTCGTTGACCTGGGATGCATCGGTAGTTTATCTTGAGGGTATTATAGTTTGACTATACCATGACTCGGTCTCCTAGGCATTTGAAATCCTGAGGTGTATATTGGCTATAGCATGTTCATTGTAGGAATTGGATTACACCAAGATAGAATCTATCTACCTCGATGGATGAGGAGCAGTCCTATGATGATCGTGAGAATCAAGTCCATAAGTCTATGGCCATGGTAGAGAGTGAAATAATAGAAAGAGTTTCTATTAAGATTTTCACATCAGACTTGAATCGAATGATTAAATCATATGATAAGAATTAGGGTTTGATAAGTTTACCTTAATCCTAATCTGATCAAGGCTCAAGATAGAAGAACTTAATCACACAAGTACCTGCATCGAGAGATTCTTTTTTAGTTTTGATGGGTTGCCATCATATACTGCTAGGTATCATTGGTGGATTTTGGGAGCAATCAGAATGATTTGATGATTGATCATTCTAGTTGTCTGAATCAGAAGAGTTTTGATCCATTAAAAAGAGTTTCGATGATGTCGATGATGGAGATCATGACATATCCCATTACCATACAGAACTGAACCTAACTGGGTCACACAAACAAGAGTTTAGATCTGAATATCATCAATTGAACTAACCCAGTTCAATTGGTTTGAATTAGATTCAATTAGGTTCAAGAAAATCGTGCTAGCACACGATTGAGCTTAATATTCTCCTTTTTCAATCATTAAAAGTTGTCTCTATTGAGCCAAATATGTTTGTGCTCACTCAAGTACCTTTACCTAGTCTGACTGGAGCATGTCTAGATCAGAAAAGGATTGTCTTAATTTATGAGATAAATTTAAGACATCACCTACCATTTTTTGCCACCTTCTAATTCTTGTCCTTTGACTTTGGTCAAATGTTGACCTTTGACCCTTGGACATCTACCCATGTATCATGCACTTATTGGAGAGCAGATAGAGGCTTATCCTCTCACTAGAATTTAGAAAGAAGGGGGTGCATGCCTAGGATGGCGTGCACCCATGGATAGGGATGCTTGGAGTCCCATACAGATGGGACTCTAGGTTGCTTTTTGGATTCGCACTAGGTGACCCTTACCTGTAGACTTTGACTAGTCTAAGGCACCATCTAAGGATGAATCTATGGGGCTCTCATCTGATTAGATCAAGTGATGTCATCCCACCGATCAGATTTAGATCTAATTGCATGAAGCAATGCGAATGGCTAGGATAATGCAGTACTGAATGGCATAGCAGGGTCTATAAATAAATCCTATCTGCGCCCAACCAAAATAAAGTTCCTCTTAGCCCACACCCCAAGGCTGCCCCTCTCCCTCCTCCATGTCATCTTTTGATCCTCTCTCTCCTCTTCACTATTAGATATATGTGCCCTAGAAGCCAGAATTGGTTGACACTTATAATACACTTATAGGGGCAAAATTATAATTTTGACTATTATTAATAAAATAGATTATTTTCTATCACATATGTGTATTTAGTATCTGTGATGCATCCTTTGAGTTAATGGTAATGATAGTTCATATTTTCAAGAGTTGAAAATTTAAGACATGAATAATCATTATTAACTCATAAAATGCTCCCGACCATAGGATTATCATAAGGATGGTGATTGATCCGGAAGGTTGGTGTACAATCATTTTTTTTTAGTAGATAAGTCTTGAGTCTACGATGTGGAGATACCAGAGCGAGAGTATAGGTACTCATTAAAAAATGAGGGCACCGAGTGTGACCACCTCGAGTAGTTATTAGGAAGTCTACCTTCTCGTCAATGACTGACTCGATGCTGTAGTGGTGTGTCTGGTTCTTTGACCTGAGGTGCATCGACAGTTCACCTTGAGTTGTTACAGTTTGACTACACTGTAACTCGATCTCCTAGCCAAACAAAATCCTGAGGTGTATGTTGGCTATGACTTGTTCATTGTAGGAACTGGATTGCATCAAGATGGAATCTATCTACCTCAGTGGTAGAGGAGCAGTCCTATGATGATCATGAGAATCAAGTTCAGAAGTCCATGGCCATGGCAGAGTGAAATAATAGAAAGAGTTTCTATTTAGGTTTTCACATTGGACTTGAATCGAATGATTACATCATATGATAGAGACTAGGGTTTGATGAGTTCACCTAAACCCTAATCTGATCGGGGCTCAAGATAGAAGAACTTAATCACACAGATAGTTGCACCAAGTGGTTCGCATTCAGCTCTGATGGGTTGCCACCATATACTGCTAGGTGTCACTAGTGGATTTTGGGAGCAATTAGAATGATTTAGATGATCGATCATTTTAGCTGTTCGAATCAGAAGAGTTTTAATCCATCGAAAGGAGTTTCGATAATGTTGATGATAGAGATCATGACATATCCTATTACCATACAGAACTGAACCTAATTGGATCACACAAATAAGGATTTGAATCTAGTGTTCATCAATTGAAGTAATCCAGTTCAATTGATCTAAATGAGATTCAATTAGGTTCAAGGAAATCATGCTAGCACTTGATTGAACCTAACGTTCTTCTTCTACTATCATAAATAGTTATCTTTACTGAGCCAAAGAAGTTTGTGCTCATTCAGAGGCCTGCACCTGGTCTGACTGGAGCCTGTCCAGGTTAGAAAAGGGTCGTCTTATTTTGTATGACAATACCTACCATTTTTGGTCACCTATCATTTTTCATCCTTTGACTTTGGTCAAAAGTTGACCTTTGACTGGTCAAATATTGACCATTGATACTTTGACTTCTATCCACATGTCACACACCGATTGGAGAGTTGGTTGGGCCTTGTCCTCCTATCAGAACCTGGCAAGGAGGAGGGCGCACGCCACCCTTGGCGTGTGCCTAAGCTGGAGGTGCCCAAGAGTCCCTGTTGGACAGGGACTCCATCTTCTTTTTGGATTCTGATTAGACTTCTCCTAAGAAAAAAGTTTGACTGATCTTAGGCACCATCTAAGGAGGAATCCAAGGGACTCTATTCCCACCAATCAGATTTAGATCTGATTTCATGAAGGATTGTGATTGGTTGGGAAAAAGAGGAGTTGGATCATGCATAGTCTATAAATAAGACCCTGCGCCCAACTCAAGGATTATTAGAAATCAATTGAAAATCTCATGCCCCAAGGCTGCCTCTCCTCTCCTCCTCCACGCCAAGTCTACCTTCTCCCTCTCCTCTCCACGCCCAAAGGAGTTTGGGATTCAAGTTGGTGCAATCCAGATGACAGAAAGGCGACAGAAAGCTAGAAGACTGCGCTGCTGCAAAGGACAACTGCAGATCTTCGAAACGTATTTTGAAGATCCTCCAAATCAGATTCAGATCTGATTTTTGGAGATGTGATAGAGAAGAAGTGGATCTCTAGATCCAGCCCGAGTGGATACCGATAGAGGTCAGACACTTGCATGGCTAGATCCAAAACCTTCCGCTGCTTACAGGATCATCAAAGGGTAATAGGATTATCCTACGTTAAGATAAATTATATTTCATTTAATTTATCTTGATTTTATTTTAATTATTAAAATAATAAAGATCAGATTCGATTTGGATCAAAGAGAAAAAATTTTAAAATATATCTCTTGATTCGATCAGATCTGAACGAATCTAGTTCGAAAAATTAGGATTTTTCTTCATCTACGCCCAAGGATGTTGGGTTTCAGTTGTTAGATATATGTGCCCTAGAAGCCAGAATTGGCTGACACTTGTAATACACTTCTAGGGGCAAAATTATAATTTTGACTATAATTAATGAAATGGGTTATTTTCTATCACACCTGTGTATTTAGTGTCTGTGATACATCCTTTGAGTTAATGGTAATGACAATTCATATTTTCAAGAGTTGAAAATTTAAGACATGAATAATCATTATTAACTCATAAACAGCTCCCGACCATAGGATCATCACGAGGATGGTGATTGATCCGGAAGGTTGGTGTATGATCGCTTCTCTTTAGTAGATGAGTCTTGAGTCTACGGTGTGGAGACACCGGAGCGAGAGTACAGATACTCGTTAGAGAACGAGGGCACTGAGCGTGACCATCTCGAGTAGTCATTAGGAAGTCTACCTTCTCGTCAATGACTGACTCGATGCTGCAGTAGTGTGTCTGGTTCTTTGACCTGAGTGTGTTAGATATATGTGCCCTAGAAGCCAGAATTGGCTGACACTTGTAATACACTTCTAGGGGCAAAATTGTAATTTTGACTATAATTAATGAAATGGGTTATTTTCTATCACATATGTGTATTTAGTGTCTGTGATACATCCTTTGAGTTAATGGTAATGATAATTCATATTTTCAAGAGTTGAAAATTTAAGACATGAATAATCATTATTAACTCATAAACAGCTCCCGACCATAGGATCATCACGAGGATGGTGATTGATCCGGAAGGTTGGTGTACGATCGCTTCTCTTTAGTAGATGAGTCTTGAGTCTACGGTGTGGAGACACCGGAGCGAGAGTACAGGTACTCATTAGAGAACGAGGGCACTGAGCGTGACCACCTCGAGTAGTCATTAGGAGTCTACCTTCTCGTCAATGACTGACTCGATGCTGCAGTAGTGTGTCTGGTTCTTTGACCTGAGATGCATCGGCAGTTCACCTTGAGGGTGTTATAGTTTGACTACACCATTACTCGGTCTCCTAGCCATATGGAACCCTGAGGTGTATGTTGGCTATAGCATGTTCATTGTAGGAACTGGATTGCATCAAGATGGGATCTATCTACCTCGGTGGTAGAGGAGCAGCCCTATGATGATCATGAGAATCAAGTCCAGAAATCCATGGCCATGGTAGAGTGAAATAATAGAAAGAGTTTCTATTTAGATTTTCACATTGGACTCGAATCGAATGATTACATCATATGACAGAGACTAGGGTTTGACGAGTTCACCTTAACCCTAATCTGATCGGGGCTCAAGATAGAAGAACTTAATCACACAGGTAGCTGCACCAAGAGGTTCGCATTCAGCTCTGATGGGTTGCCACCATATACTGCTAGGTGTCACTGGTGGATTTTGGGAGCAATTAGAATGATTTAGATGATCGATCATTCTAGCTGTTCGAATCAGAAGAGTTCTGATCCATCGAAAGGAGTTTCGATGATGTCTATGATAGAGATCATGACATATCCCATTACCATACAGAACTGAACCTAACTGGGTCACACAAACAAGGGTTTGAATCTGGTGATCATCAATTGAACTGATCTAGTTCAATTGATCTGAATGAGATTCAATTAGGTTCAAGGAAATCGTGCTAGCACTCGATTGAACCTAACGTTCTTCTTTTACTATCATAAATAAGTTGTCCTGACTGAGCCAAAGGAGTTTGTGCTCAATCAGAGGCCTTCATATGGTCTGACTGGAGGTTGTCCAAGTCAGAATAGGTTGTCTTATTTGTAAGACATTACCTGCCATTTTTGGTCACCTGCCATTTCTTGTTCTTTGACTTTGGTCAAAAGTCTACCTTTGACTGGTCAAACGTTGACCATTGACCCTTTGACTTTTGACCACATGTCATGCACCTATTGGAGAGCTGGTGGGGGCTTGTCCCCCTGCCAGAACCTGGCAAGGAGAAGGGCGCACGCCAAGGGTGGCGTGAGCCCAAGTAGGAGGCGCCTAGGAGTCCTTGTTGGACAAGGACTCCACCTCCCTTTAGGATTCCAATTCAGAGTTCTTACTAAGAATCCAGTTTGACTGGTCTTAGGTGCCCTCTAAGGAGGAATCCAGGGGTCTCTTTTTCAACCAATCAGATTTAGATCTGATTTCACAAAGGGTTGTGATTGGTTGAGAGGAAGAGGAGTTGGATCACAAGAGGTCTATAAATAAGACCCTGCGCCCAACCCTAATCCTAAGTGAATTCAATAGAGATTTCCCACATCCAAGGCTGCCTCTCCCCTCCTTCTCCATGCCATACTCTCTTCTCCCCTTGCTCTCCACGTCCAAAAGTGTTTTGGACTTAGTTTGGTGCGATTCAGATCAAGGAAAGGCGATCAAAAGCAAGAAGGCTGCGCTGCTGCAAAAGGACGACTGCAGATCTTCAAAAGAGTTTTGAAGATCCTCCAGATCAGATCCAGATCTGATTTTTGGAGGTGTGATAGAGAAGAAGAGGTTCTCCAGATCCAACCCGAGTGGATACCGGTAGAGGCCAGGCGCTTGCGTGGCTAAGATCCAGAACCTTCCGCTGCAATCAGGATCATCTACAGGGTAATAGGATTACCCAAATCAGGTAAATTAAATTTGATTTAATTTATCTTCTTTTATTTTATTTATTAAAATAATAAGAATCAGATCTAAAACATATCAAGATCTGATTAAGGTCAAGAGAAAATTTTTGAAATATATCTCTTGATCTAATCAGATCTGGACGAACCTGGACCGGGAAATCAGGATTTCCCTTCAACTGGTATCAGAGCCATGGTTCTAAAATTGTTTAGATCTGATTTTAATTTTATTTTAATTAAAAATAACGTGATTTCAGATGTCACATGAGATGTGATCAGATCTGAAATCAGAAAAATTAAAATTAAATGATTTGGATCTAAGAACATGAAGATATGCATGACTAGTTCTAGAATAGAATAGTTCTATAGAATAGTTTTGCATGTCTTTGATTTAATATGATTAAATCATATTTTAGATCTTCTTATTTACTGTTTTTTGATATTATAAGTGTTATAATAACATCTGATAAACAGCAAATAAAAATTATTTAATTTTAAATATCATATGAGATATGATAGATGCATGACTAGACTAATTGTAGAATAGTTCTACATAATTGTCTAGATTAGAATTTATTTTGATTAGATCAATTTAAATCTAATTTTTCAGATTATTATGTGATAATTTAGATCTGAAAACATGCATGAATTGATACATGAGATGTAAACAAAATATGCCTTGATTAGATCTAAATTTATATATGAGATATATGATACAGATCTGAAACTGTTTTGTAGATTTACATGTTCCTGATTAAGGCATTCCTCTTGGCCGTCCGGTCATAAGAATGAAGAAGGGTTTAAAGGCCCTCTCTTTCCATTCGATGGGGTGTTCTTATGACGTGTAGGGGTGCTGCGTGTTCGTCCTTAATCAGAAACCCAAAACTTACTTTCTGCAAAACCCTAGATCCTGAAACCCTAGGATTTATTGTGCATATTTTGTTTATGAACCCAACTTAATTAAGAATTAAGTTTATGGAATATCAATTAGGTCTAAAATTGAGAATTTCAGATCTAAGACATATTCATAATACTGGGTTCGGGCTTGGGTAGCTCAATTAGGTCTAAGCGGTTGATCAAACCGAATCAAGAGTTGGTTAGATGGGATCAATAATGCTTAAATTGACCAGCCTAATAGGATTAAGTCTGGGTCAAGATCGAGTCACGATCAAGCAAGACCTAATTAGGCTCAGAGGTTAGAGTCTGGATTATAGGCTAACCCAATTGGTTCTGACTCAACAATTTGGTGTCTAAGGTAAGTTTGGCACAGACGACCGACTGGTTTTTAATTGGAAGCTACTCGACCTGAATGCGTTCTTGTGCGAGTTAACGGCATATTCCTTCCACCGATCTCACTTACCTGGCCATATCTGTTGACACAGTTCTGATCTGAGGTGGTCAATAATCCGAGCTAACCCATGCCACTAGGTTAGTCATAATTGTTATGACTAAGCCAAGTCTAGTTTAATGAGACCTGAATCAATTCTCCCTAAGAAAAGATTAAGTCTGAGGTCTTCCACCATTGTAGACGTGCGGGCCCTTCCCGGGGTTGATTGTTCTCGACTGGATACAGTGGCTCAGTTGCACCGGGAAGATGCAACCATGTCTATTAGGCATTGGATGCTATGGGCTGGAGGATGAGTTGGGCTCAATATTCTGGATACGGTGAGAGACCCAATTAGGAACCCAGTCCTATGCAAATGGTGGGTCTGACTTAACTAAGGAGTGGATCAATATTCCGGATACGGTGAGATTCATGAATTAGAGACCAAGTTTGGGTGCACCATGATTAGAGAATCATTGAACAAGAGTTGTTCACTCATTGGCTAACCCATCACCAATAACTGTTAGGTGAGGTGATGAGTCAGTTGGTGAGACCGCACCACCCACTAGAAATCATCAATCGCGGAGATTTTTCGCATCTCTACAGAGGGAGTGTAGGGATCCGAGAAAATAGTGGGAGCTAATTTGTTTAAAAATAAAATCCCTAAACAAATTGGTCAAGTCAAAATTACAATATCTAACTAGAATCTTTGACTCTCTACAGAAAAATGTCTGCGTCCAACCCACTGGCACGTATCCTAGACACACATAGACTGACTGGACCTAATTATAAAGATTGGCTCAGGAACTACAAAATTGTTTTGGGTTCAGAGAAGTTAACACATGTTTTGGACCAGGACCCTCCCACCTTACCAGCTCGTCCATCCACTGAACAGAGAGCGTCTCTGGAAAAATGGATTGACGAAGATAATAAGGCCAGATACTACATGTTGGGCTCGATGTCTGATGAGCTCCAGCGCCAACATGAAGATATCGGGACTGCTCGCCAAATGTTGGCTCACCTACAGGAGATGTTTGGTGAACAGAGTCGCGCAGCCAAATATCAAGTCACAAAATGACTTTTTAAGGCTAAGATGCGTGATGGGCAGTCAGTCCAAGATCACTGTCTGACAATGATCAAGGACATGGAAGAGCTTGAGAAGCTCGGTGTGAAGTTGGACTTGGACTTGCAGAACGATATTATTCTGCAATCCTTGACTGATGCATATGGGCAATTCATCATGAATTACCACATGCATAAACTTCAAAATTCCTTGGCCGAGTTGATGAATATGCTGGTTACCGCTGAGCTTTCTATGAAAGGTTCTAAAGGCTCAGTTCTTGCTATGGAACGGACTTCTTCCAAAAGAAAGTCTTATGGAAAGAAAAAGAAGTCTGTGAAAAAGCAAAAGGTAGAAGGATCAAAGAAGAAGAAGGCAGAACCGAAGAAGAAGGTCGATGGCAAAGGAAAGTGTTTCCATTGCAACAGCGATGGCCATTGGAAGCGGAACTGCCCTACTTACCTGGCCACCCTGAAGAACAAGAAGGAAGGTCCTTCTGGAGGTATGCTCGTTATTGAGTCTAACCTTACGGTTTCTTCTGCATCCAGTTGGGTGCTTGACTCTGGTTCTAGTGCTCATCTGTGCACTTCTATGCAGGGTCTTGAGGATAGCAGGAGGCTGAGGGATGGAGACATGATCCTACGCGTCGATAATGGAGCAAGAGTTGCTGCAGTAGCCGTGGGAACATACCCTCTGTGATTACCATCTGGTTTAGACTTAGTTTTAAAAGACTGTTATTATGTGCCTGCAGCTAGCAGGAATTTGATTTCTGTTTCATGCTTAGCACAAGAAGGTTATGTGATCACCTTCTTTAAGGACCATTGTAACATTCTTTATGAAAGAAATAAAATTGCAAATGGTTTCCTTGTTAATGGTCTTTATCAGTTGCATATTGATGTACCTGTTTTAACTATCGAGCAAAACGTGAATGCCAAACGACCTAGGGATAGTCCAAACGACAGATATCTATGGCACCTGAGATTAGGTCATATAGCAGAAGATAGGATTAACAAATTGGAGAAAAATGGGCTATTGAGTCCATTGACTTTTGAGTCATATCCAACTTGTGAATCTTGTCTTCAAGGCAAAATGACTAAACTCCCTTTTGTTGGACATGGGGAGAGGGCCACAGATCTCCTTGCCCTAGTACATACTGATGTGTGCGGCCCATTCGATGTGCCGGCTAGAGGCAATTTTGTCTACTTCATTACCTTTACCTGATGATCTGTCTAGGTATGGGTATGTGTATCTTATGAGACATAAGTCTGAAGCTTTTGAAAAAGTTCAAAGAATTCAGACATGAAGTAGAAAAACAAACTGAAAAACCCATTAAGGTTCTTCGATCAGATCGAGGAGGTGAATACCTTAGCCGAGAATTCCTAGACTATCTTAAGGAAAATGGCATAGTCTCTCAATGGACTCCACCAGGAACACCTCAACTCAACGGGGTTTCAGAACGGAGAAATCGGACTCTATTGGATATGGTTCGATCCATGATGAGCTTCACAGACCTCCCAGATTTTCTTTGGGGACATTCATTATTAACTTCAATCTATTTACTGAATAGGGTTCCCTCTAAAACCGTTCCTACCACACCGTATGAGATATGGCATGGTAAGAAACCAAGTCTGAGTCATCTCAGAATTTGGGGTTGTCCGGCTCATGTCAAAAGACAACAAGCGGACAAGTTAGAGTTTAGGTCCTTTAGAGCTCGATTCATAGGATATCCTAAAGAGTCATTAGGATACTATTTCTACATTCCAGAAGACCACAATGTGATTGTGAGTCGACATGCCATATTTCTTGAAAAATAGTTTATTCAAGATAGCGGCATTGGAAAGCAGATTAAGCTTGATGAGAAAGTCTCACAAGCAGAACGAGCTAAGGACCAAGTGGAACCAAATCAGGTTGAGCCAATAAGAACACTACCTCCTCCACCTCGTAGATCGGAAAGAGTTTCCCGTCCCCCTGAAAGATACTTAGGTATTATTTCAGAGGATATAGAGGAAATGTTCCTCATAGGTAATGGTGCTCATGGTGATGATCCCAAAACCTACAACGAGGCGATATCAGATATCGACTCCGAGAAATGGCTTGAGGCAATGAAGTCAGAGATCGACTCAATGCACTCAAACCAAGTCTGGACCTTGGTAGATCCACCAGAAGGTATAGTACCTATTGGGTGTAAATGGATCTTCAAGAGAAAAATTGGTGCAGATGGGAATGTGGAGACATTCAAGGCTAGACTGGTGGCAAAAGGTTATAGTCAACGCGAAGGCATTGACTATCAGGATACCTTTTCCCCGGTAGCTATGCTAAAATCCATCCGCACATTGCTTGCTGTTGCAGCCTATTTCGATTATGAAATATGGCAAATGGACGTGAAAATGGCATTCCTAAATGGATATCTTGAGGAAGATATCTATATGGAACAGCCGCTAGGTTTCACATCCAGTGATACTGATCACAAGGTTTGCAAGCTGCAAAGGTCCATATATGGACTTAAGCAAGCATCTCGGAGCTGGAACACTCGTTTCAATGATGTGATCAAAAAGTTTGGTTTCATCAAAAACGAAGAGGAACCATGTGTTTTCAAAAGGGTCAGTG